>PVIC010000399.1:64314-114427 GCA_004025085.1 Thryonomys swinderianus
ACCTGAGTTCAATCCCCGGTAACCACATATAATGCTGGGCGTGGTGGCTCACGCCTGTAATCCCAGCACTCGGGAGGCAGAGACGGGAGGATTGCTGAGTTCGCGGCGGCTTGCCTGGGCACCATAGTGAGCTCAGGGCCAGCCTGAACTACAAAGCGAGACCCTGTCTCCAAAAAGCAAAAAAAAAAAAAAAAAAAAGGAGGAGGACAGACTGGAGGGAAAGGGAAAAGGGGAGGGAGCTGTTTTGCTCCCTCAGAAAGCAAGACACCCATGGTGGGCTCTCACGGAATGACCAACAACTTTTCTCATGGGGTTCCTCCTTCCAAGAGAAAGCCCCACAGCAGTCAGAAGAGTAGCACTCTAGCAGGCATCAGAGTTGTAGCAGTTATAGTAGGGGCAGTAGTGAGCTAGCCGTAACAGCAGTAGTCACCAATACTTCACAGAGTAAAAGACACTACTGTAAATTCCTCACCACATCCTTCTGATATATGTACTGTCAATAACCATCTTACAAAGGAGGAAACCAAGGCACAAATAATGACAGTACATCGGCCTTTGCCAATTTAGATTCCGCAACCACTTGGTATTGGTCAAATGATCCAACTGGTATAAGAAACAATCCTGAATCTCAGCAGTTTGACCTAATGACAGCTTATGCTCTGCTCACATCACAGTCGGGTTGGCTGTGCAGCAGAGGCCCTCTACAAGGAATTCAGGAACCACAGTCCCCTCCTTTTGGTAGCTTTGCACCTGGCCCTTGAGGTTCTCCTTGGACCTGTCCAGCTGATGGAGAAAGGAGACATGAACAGCAGCCTTCTCTGTCACCAATGGGGGACTCAGAAAGTCGGTTCCCACAGAGAGCACAGAAACCTAACGGAAGCAAGACAGAGGACAGAGGGCAAGAGAGGGTCGGGGCCCCTTTACCCCATCCAGAGCAGCACCCCACTCCCCCTCCCTCGCTTTGCTCCATGTGGAAAACCGGCCCATGTCCACACAAATCAGACTGTGATTTCTCATGTTTTCAGGAGCACTTAATCCTCTGTGTCTTCCAGGACAGACTCTTCTGCAACTACGCAAAAGAAGTAGGATGGGGTGAGGGCCAGAGGGACATGAACTCTCTCTGACTCACCTGAGCTCTAGCCTAACACAAGCAAAGTGCTGACAGGGTCCTCGCCTGGGACAGCCTAGTTTCAGCTGAGCCTGTCTCTGGGTGTTTAGGCAGGGCCTGGCCAGTTGGAGTTGGGCTGCGGTTCCCACCACACCTTATTTGTTTATTAGGTCACAAAAGCTTCCTGAAGTGAAGCCAGGCGTAGCAGAGATTACCTGTCTCTGCACTGGGCATGCAGGGAGAGGTAGCTGTAAAGCAGGCACCTGTGGAGGGCTGACAACCTCCCTCCCACCAGTCAACTGCATCCTGTTGATTCTGGATTGTATTTGGCTCATCAATCCATCCCTTGAGACACTCCTTTTGAGAAACAACTCACAAAATGTCAAATTTTGGATATTCACTCTCTCACTGGTTCAAAAGCAAAAGTATGTGTTGTTTTAAAAGTATTTCTCCAAACATCTTGACTTTGTCTACTTTTATTGTCTGAGGGCCTATGCAGTAATGTCACTATCAAAAGTACCCAAAACATCTTTAGTGTAGTAACATTAATCTACTATATTTTAGAAACTCGAAGTCAGTATAGCATTTTCCTTAACCAGCTTGTTTATTGATGTCATAACATGACACTGGAATATCAGAACCCACAACAGCATTTGATCACATCAGTATTTTAATCACTGAGTAGATTAGCTATCTCCTTAACACTAAAACTTTCAAGTTAAAAATATTACTTGTTTTGCCAGGGAGGGGAAAAGTAGTGTTCACTTCAAATATATTAGCTCAAAGTTAAAATTGTTAAAAGACTTTTCTCTGGTCTGAAAAACTGAAGATATAAATGAGTTCTAGAATGCTTGGCAGATATTGTGAAATAGTAAAGATTCAGAGGGAAATGGAGTTTAGTGGTAAGTAATGAAGAGAAAGAAAAAAATTTAGTGGTTAAGAAAAGGAAACAAAGCTTGTGCATATAGGGTCGGGGGGTCATAGAGAGGGTAGGGGAAGGGGAAAATGAGAATTAAGTCATATCATACTGGTACAAGTTCTCAATGTTGAGCATAATCATGATGTGTATATATAATGTACCAATAAAGATTTAAATTAAAAAATTGTTATAGAAATAATCTCTTTCCCTTCCTCACTGTCCTCCTCCTTCTCCCTCAAGGCTTCCCCCATCCTTCCCTCCTTTCCTTGACTTTTTTTTATTTCTGCTTTTTTATTTCTCTTTTTCTACCTAACTCCTCTCTACCTATTCTCCTTCTAGTACCTTTCAAATAAGAAAAATAACAATTGAGAAAAAAGGAAATTTCCCAAATAGAACTATATAAGCAAATCCATGAGACATAGTGTTTGTGTAATTCCCTATGAAAATCATCTCAAAAAGTAGAACTTCACAGGGAAAATGAAGAGAAACAATCAGATAGAAACCAACGTGCCAAGCATGCCTAATAAACAAATGTAAGATGTTTAGTGCATGAAGTTAACTAAGACCACTGAACACTGATCTGATGGAAACCATAGCAGAAATAGACCATAATGAGAATGAATGTCTTTTGCAGTTTAGGGAATACAATTGAACCAGTCTTGAATTGAGTGCCTACTGAGGAAGGGTGCTGTGCTAGACACCAGAACTTGTCAGCAACCCCGGCCCTTGGGGCAAGATAGACTAGGGTCCCTGCAAGGTTGTGATGGCCAAGATATGGACATGGGGAGAGGGCCAGAGGAAGACTGGGTGGGCTTCAGTCAAGTCTTGGAGAGAGGGGTGGGATTTAGAATGCATAAGAGAAAGTGCCAACCTGAGCATAAAATCAGGGTGGAGAGCATCTGAATTTCAATAGGCAGAAAATAACAAGCAGAGGGTTGTGTGGAGTATGTGGAGAGATAATGATCGGGGAGACAGTGCCAAAGACTCTGGTCGAAGAAACAGGGGAAGAGTCGAGGTAAGAGGAATTCAGAAGAAGGTTTCTGCAATACATTGCATTTTTCAGGGATGCAGGTAAACATATTTTAAACCCTTTTATAAAGTTTAAAACAAGGGGGGGGCAGACATTTAGCTCAGTGGTTCCAGCACCTGCCTAGCAAGTGCAAAGTCCCTGGTTCCATCCCCAGTAAGCACATAAAACAATAATGGGCGTGGGTGACTCATGCCCACCTGCAATCAGTACCACACAACACAGTGCTGGGCGTGGTGGTTCATGCCTATCATCCCAGCACTTGGGAGACAGAGGAAGGAGAATTGCTGGGAGTTTGAGGCTTGCCTGGGCTACGTAGTGAACTCGGGGCCAGCCTGACCTACAAAGTGAGACCCTGTCTCAAAAAAGAGAAAAAAAATTTTTTTAAATACATATAATTCCATAAGCAAAAACATGAAAAAAATTTAAGCAGAATTCAAGGTACTATAAGAAGTTCTAGGCCAGCCTGAGCTACACAGTGAGTTCAAGCCCAGCTTAAACTACATAGTGAGACCATGCTTCAAAAATCCTAATAATAAATTATTATAAAATTTTATATGATGATATAACCAGAAATGTCTTTTAGATTAGCAACAGATACTTAAAAAGTTGTAAAAATGAAATTTAAATTACTCACAATTTCATTAGTTAGAAATACTTTTCTGTAACAAATATACAAATTAAAAATACTATCAATAGAGCATTCTACTTCTTTAATTTCATGTACTATGAAACTGCTCTGGTTAATTTTTTTCTTGGAACACATGACTATTCATATTTGTGAGAAGTGTTTATTATGTGGATGACACTACCATTAGTTTAATCCCTCCGTTATTGCTGGAAATATCATCAATAATTTGTTGTTATAATAAATAACAGTGACGAACACCTTAAAGGTGTCTTTTGGTTTCTGATAGTCGCTTACAATTCAGCCTCTCTCAGCTACTCTGTGAACATGATATGGTTTGCAGATCTTTTTTACTTGGATTGTGAGTGAATATTCCTGGCTGACCAACGCATTTGTCTAAGGAAAATATTACAAACTCTGCTTTCAGTAATCCTTGATAATGAAGGGAAAAAGAGATAAAACCAGGTTCCACTGCATGTACTTTTTACTTGGCCTAAAAATGCATAGGAATGAACCAAAACAATTCTTAGACACCATGGGTGGCTTTGAGGGACTATTTTAATATAACTAATTTTGTTCACTTTCTTTTGTGTCACAATGAATCTTTTTTTGCCTGCTCTTCTTATCTGAGAGATTTAGGTGATGTTCTGGTCTCTTAACAAAAGAGATTACTTATCCTTTTATACAAGACACAAAGATGGGTGAGGGAAATAGACAGCAGATGGAAATGCAACTGACTGTGCCCAGGCCCTGCAAGTTGCTCGTGAGACTGCCAAGTCAAGGGGAAAAAAACATGACTACAGTTGGGTGAAAAGGCAGAATCTAGAACTAAGAGGGTTCAAAGGTGTGTTAGGAGAGAGGTAGACCTGGAAGGGGAAGGTGGCAGAGATGGAAGCCAAGGTCAAGGAAACAGACACAGACGGACAGTCTAGCCTGAACCAGGGTCAACAGTCACAAGGACAGGAGAGACTGTCCACCGGGCAGAGACGTGACAGGCTGGAAGAGGCTCTTTGGAGGCAGGTACATACAGCTTGAGATCTTCACGACAAACATGGCCTGATCTCTATGGAACAGTATGTATGACGGGCCTAACAAAACCTCCTGTGGGTTTCTGAATGTCCTCCACAGCTGGTGTCCCGTGCTGGTGGGTGAAGGGAGAATAAACAGATTTTCAGAAAGTGAGCCTCGTCCATTCCCAAATCACAGAAACAGATTAAGATCCCTTCCAGTTTTTTAAAAATAAAAATTCTGCCCAGTAATCTTGGGATCAGTGTGCACTGCCGAGCACTAGGACAGCCAGGTTCCACGAGGAAGGACAGGGGGTTTGCCGCGGAAAGAGCTGCGCCTTCCAGAGAGCCAAGCGCGTCTCCAGATAGCGCCCTGTCTCCCCACAGAAGGAGGCTTTGGTGTCTAGCCGCGCTATGAGTCACCGCCGGCCTTTCCGGAGCTTCTCCCTCTTCCCCAGCGCCCTGCAGAGCCGGGCCTGGCAACAGAGCCCCGGCAGTAGGGACAGAGCCTCCCGGAGACCGCGGGCTGCTCTACAGACAGCGCGGGAGCGAAAGGGCAGCGGCAGGAGCACCAGCGGCCTCAAGTAGCAGCCTGCTCCTCCTGGCAGGCGCGGCCGCTCATTTTCTTTGGCTGCTCTCACTACCTGTCTGAAAGCGCTGCGATGCAGGAAGGAAATTTTTCAAGAGATTAAACTATTATTGTTTCCTGTGTGGCTGTCTTCACTGGTGTATGAAAAAAAGCTTTAAGGGCACTTGAAAAGAGATTTGTCTGAATAGCAGGGTTGTTGTGATTCATCCCCCACCCTCCAGTCGGGATTTGGCCAATTTCCTCAGGAAAGTGGTTGATTAGGACTGGTGGATTTATCCGTGGCCTAAATATAAGACGTCATAAAGGTGATTAATGGTGAGCTCAGCATCAGAGGGAGTTAAGAGTTTATAAAAGCTATTTTTAACAGTTTGGAAGGAGAAAAAAACTCATTTGTCATGTTGCCAACATGTTTCAATGGTTAAAAAACCTCTTTGTGGTCCCTAATAATTCATGCTACCAACTGTTAAAGGTCAGTGGTGTTTTCTGATTTTGTAAGTTTGTTTGAAAATTGATTCAATGTGTCTTGTTGTTTATATAAAAGCACACTGGGGAAGGAAAACACGTAAAATATATTTCCACCGTAATTAGTGATTTCAGCTCGTGGTGACAACCTGTACTATAATCTCGTTTCTTTTTCCCGTCCTGCCTCAGGAGAGAGAGAAGTGACTTTCCTATGCCCATGGTATAAATAGCAATTGATGGAGGGTTTCTGACACAGTTCTCAGGGGCCAAGAACAACCAGCCGGGGATTCCCAAACCCAGGGAAACTGGAGCCTTTCAGAAAGCGGATGATGCACGGATGGCTACCGGCAGTGTCTCCTGCAGCTCAGACATGTCACCTTCCCTGACTATGTTCCAAAATATTACCTCACTCTAAGGGCAATTCATAGATCAACCCCCCTTTCAAACACTGCATGTTCTCCCAGTCACAAACTAGCTTTAAGAACACATTAAATGATTAGCTTCTTTTAAAACTAAATTTCCTATGAAGTACCTAGTAAAATTCTGAAAATGGCATTTACTGTGCACAGAGTAATGCAGTAACACCCAGGTACGGTTTATTTAGAGATGCGCCCTAGGGCCTCCCGCTCTCACACAAAGCACTTCAGAGTGGGGACTGGATTGCAGGGGCATACAGGTAACTTGGTGTTAGGAGCCAGGGTCTGGCTGTAGCAGTGGCAGGGCCCCGGGGCACAACCTGAAAAGGTGTAGCTCCCTTCCTGGACCCTCTCTTCTCTGTCTTTGCCTCTAGGCCACCATCACATGAGCAGCTAGTTCCCTGCCGTGCCCCTGTGGCATGTTATCCTGCTTCAGAACCAGCCAACTGTGGCGTGAAATGTGAGCCAAAATAAACCTCTCTTCCTTACAGTGATGGGTACCGGGTATTGTGTCTCAGCAACTAGAAAATAACTAAGACACACCCTAATGAGTACAGTATTTACAGAATATAAAAGGTTGTCATTGTTGGCTGGATATTTGGGTATTTTACAGATTGTGGAAACATGAAGGGATAGGTACATTTTCCATTATATATGAGGCCAAACGGGCTGTGGGGAGGAATTAATTATTAAAATGCAATCAACAACTATCAACAATTTTCCCACTAGCAAAAGCAGGTAAGAAGCTTTTGGGATCCTGATAACACACAGGAAGATAACCCAAAGGGACACGAGAAAACTTAATACACAGGTGTCCCTTGATTCCTTCACTTACTAGTAAACATTTACAGGGCCCTTTAATGTGACGGAGGAGGCTAATATGACTCAGACTGCACAGCTTTAAGGGAGTCTAGTAGATTAAAGAAAAGTAAAAGACTCTTGCAAGAGAGACAGATGAGAGATCTCCCTTGGGTCAGGGAGAGAGAAAAGTCTCCTCCCTACAGTGGCAAAAGTATAGATGATGACAGTAATAATACCTAGCTAGCTGCATCTGTTTAAGGTTGAACAGAGATGTTTTTTCTCTCGTATCCTACTGACTTGAATTCATTCCGATCCATAAATATAATTGTGAAGTAGGCTGGGAAATGTTAGCTGAGCACAAACACACACACTCTCTCTCCCCCCCTTCCTCGCCCCTCTCTCTCCTCCATAATAAAAATATATAAATGAGTGACTACTGGGAAACAGCAGTTTCTGCAAGTGACATTTTAAATTAATGTCATGTAAAGGTTCATGAAGAACCATAACATCAAAATGTGCCCATCAGCACAAGTGTCTGTTGAATATGCAAAGCACAGGCTGGGCTGCATGCTGCCATAGCTACCTATAATAAGAGAGAAGGCATTTAGTCATTATTTTGCATTAACATTATGTATAATTACATGGAATTATTTGTAATTATTGTTATGTATAATAAAATTTATTTTCCCATTTCAGTTTGTTAAATTATTTTCATAATTTAAATTCCTGCTAAAATAAATGGTAATACAAGCAATACTGAACTTGTTTGGTTAAAGAGAATGTATATGCAAAAAGAACGACAGAAGATAAACTAAGCTTGAAATTAGCTCACTTACAAACAGATAGCTAAACAAAGCAGACTGCCCTGAAGAGTGTTAGCTGCTGCTGTCAGCTGCTCAAGCTCTTCCACGGCAGAGTTGTATCTTACCCCACTTTATGATACCAGAGCCTGTATTGGAGAAAAGGCAAAAACTCTTTATTCAGATTTTAAATAATGGATAAAATGCAAGGCCTATCACTGAAGAATGACTTGGCCTCCACTTTACCATTCAGTCTCAAATTTCAACTTTCAAGGCTCATATGGCATATACAGAAGATACACGAGAGCAAAAGATGGTGATGTTCACCCCACACCTTTAACCCCATTACTACGTTACCAAATCATACCCATGGTACGGGTATGATAAATAGGTTTTCATAAAACCTGTAGAAATCTTATGCATGATACAACTGTATTGCATAGTATATTTGGATTTGGGTTAAATACAACTTTTTGTCAAACACAAACCTGGACATTTCAGAATATTCCCAAGATTGATAATTTTTTCTTCCCTTATTTTATTTCTTTTTATTTTTTGATTCAGGCTGAGGTTCTCCAAAACTTTGAAGCAATCTGGGCTAATCTCGACTTGTTTCAAAGTCCTGGAAAAGAGATTCTAAGATTGTCCACTCCCAACTACACTCAAATTAAAGTGTCCTGAAAGGTGTCTCTTCTTTTTTTCCATTTACATGTGGCAGTCAGGCTTTAACCAGTTTCCCAGGGTAAAGTCACCAATTTCTAGAAACTTCCATAACCATAACTGTTGCTCTATCTAGCTCAATATTCTCACTGGACCTGGACCTTCATAACACCAAGTCTGGGACCTGGCCTTCTGCTCAGTTCAATCACTCATGGAAAATAAGTGAACATGGAAAAAAGATTGAAATACACAGGTGCCTCATTCCCCTCTCCTCCATCGGCAATAACATCAATTTTCCATGACAAAAAGATTCATCGTGGAAATGAAGCTAGCTTGGATAAGTCATTTGTTTTTAAACATCAGTTCAGTAGCAACAGAATGGATTTAGTATGAACTTCAGCTCATTAGTAAACCCAGTGCCCCATAAAGTCATTTAGAACAAAAAATGATAGAGGTAAATGTTAGAGTAGTGGAAAATATGCACAAAAATTCAACAAAGAAGTGCATTTATTAAATTAATTGAATCAGAAAAGAGAAAAGGAGGCAAGACAGAAAGGACATTTCTTTAGATATAAAATGTCTAAAGGAGCTCTGGACCTGGGCATTCAACCCTGAACAGCTCTCTATTCTGTGGTTCTGTGGCCTTTCAGCAGAAGCTAACTTTTCTGGCTCGGTGTTTATAACTAAACTTCAGTGTGAAATACTGAAAAGAAAATGGCTACAGAGGACCTATTTAGACCTTTCTGGCAAGAGCCAAGTTGAAGGAGAGAAGGAAAAGGTCTGTTTATCTTGACAGAGGATTTCCTTACCAAAATGTGGAAAGCGTTCTTTTTGTCAAACATGGTTAATGGTCACCCAGCAACACAAAGAGTGGTTTCAGTAGCCTAATAGGCACATGGTGTGACTGGGAGTGCTGTGTCCATGCCCGATAGACAGAACATGAGCTAACTCACGGCTGTGCTTGGACAGGGACAGCGTTGTTGATGACTGCAGAGGGAAAATATCATTACCTAATACACTTTCCACCAAGGAAAATGTTGTCACCTACTTAGTAAGTAATGTAGACATACCAACCAAGAGTTAGGCAAAAGACAGTATTAACACATCCTCAAAATGCCTTGAAAGACCTAGCTTCCTTTTCCAATAGGAAGAGCAGGGAATGTTCTCTCCTTACAGCCCCCTGCTCTGATGAGAATGACTGACATTTACACTGTGAGTTCTGTGCTTCTTTCCCTCAAGAACTCGGGATCACTGAACAAAAGATCTGTGACAGCAACCACAGGGACTCACAGAAAACAACTTGGATTTTAGACTTATTTATGTAGATTCTAGTCCTGAATCTTCCACCAAAACACACCCTAAATAATTTCAAAATTTTTAGGTAACATAAACAAAAATGACTTTTGCTCACAAATTCTTTGATACTCTAATTATCTACAATATCTCCCCATGCTTGTTTCGGAAGCACATATACAATACCTCATATACCTCGGGTATAAAAGTATTGCAATTTTTAGAATTCTGAGAATTCTTCAAGTCCTTTATATTTCCTTCTTCTGCAAATCAGAATAATATATTATGGTATGTAGTATACTAATTTCTCTTGAAGGTCTGGGGATTTCCAAGCTCATTCTGAATCTTGTGATTCAAACAAAAGCTAGAAGCAATAAAATCTAAAATGACGGTATTTGGCAATACTTGTTTTGGGAAGTTTGTGCCTAGTCTGGTAGACTGGAAATATGTTCAAAATACTTGTAGCTGCTCTCGTAGGAGGTGAAGTAATTCCCTGCTACGTTAAGCAAGCTTTTGGACTTGCTTTCACAACTAGAAAGTGGGAAAAGGAATAGTTGACCATTTCTTAGCTTAGTCTTATAATGGTCCTGTTGCTTCCACTTGATACTTTAAAAATGCTGTGCACCCTATGAACAAGCCCCTGGTACCCACTGGAAAACAGCAGACCTTTGACATAACCAATGTTAGGGGAATAACACCGATTTAACCATGACGAAACCATTCATTTTGGATATGGAGCTAGCTTGGATAAGTCAATTGTTTTCATTAAATATTAATTCAGTAGCATAAGAATAGTTAAGTATAAATTTCAGCTTATTAGTATACCCAATAATCCATAAAGTCATTTAGAACAAAAAATGAAAGAGGTAAATGTTAGAGTAGGAAAAAATATGCACAAAAATTCAACAAAGAAGCACATTTGTTAAATTAATTGCACTGGAAAATGACAAAAAAGGAGGCAAGACTTCTAAATACAAAATGTGTAAAGGAGCTCTGGACCTGGACATTCAAACTTAAGCAGCCCTCTATTCTGGGTTCTGTGGCCTTTCAGCAGAAGCTAACTTTTCAGGCTCAGTGTTTATAACTAAACTTTGACGTAAAATATTGAAAAGAAAATGGCTACAAAGGACCTACTTAGACCTTTCTGGAAACACCCTGATCAGCCTTTATCCAAACAATCACCAGCCATGTGAATGAAAAGCTCTGGCAGCAGCCAGAACCTACCTGACTCTCCAAATGCTCACAGATGCTCAAGTCATCCCAGCCGACATCAGCCAAGCACACAACAAACTAAACGACCATCTAAAAGAACCATGAACTAAAATCCCGTTTGTTGAAGCCATTTAATTGTGAGACTGATTTGTTATGCAGCAAAGTTAACTGGTACATCTAGTTTGCCTTTAGTAAGAGCTAGCCTAGATATTATTCTGCATTGCGTTTTAGGTAGTATTATGCAGTAAGTAGCCTGCTCCCGGTAAGCTCCCTGCTCACACTGCTTTCGCCCTCAGCTTGGCCCACAGAGTACTCTCTCTCCATACTACTGTCTCCTGTCATCTCAAGGGGATAATTACTTAATAAAATTTATTTAAACAAATATGTGAATAAGAAGAATATTTTGCATAATTATCATTAAATTTCATTCAACTGGTACAACAACCTGTGCAATGACAAATGTGATTCCTCTTTTATAGGTAAGGAAACTACAGCTGAGAAAGGAAAAATGCTTGTCCACAGTCACTAAATTAGTAAACAGTCTCCCACTCCAAGCATTACCTAGTCTCCTATCTACCCCACTATCTCAAAACTGCTTCCATCCAAGGCATTTGCGTATTTTTAAAAATTGCATTCTGGAGTTACCCAATCTTCTGACTTCCTAGAGTAGGATGAAAGCTGGCCAATGGCCCAAGTCTAGCCAGCCACCTGCTTTGACAAAGAAAGTTTCAGTAAGGACACAACACTACTATTTGCTTATATAAGTTTCTGTACCTCAAGGCTGAGCTGATGATTTGGGACTAAGATCACATGGCCCAGAATACAAAAAGTATTTACAATTTGTCTCTACAGAAAGAGTTTATGAGTCCTTGTCCTGAAGGCTTGCTATGTTAGAATGCAATGAATAAGAATATAAATTCCATATTAGACCAATATAGGACTCTACGACTTAACAGCTGAACTACCGTGAGAGAGATTTAGTTTCTTTCTCCTCTATGGTATGGAGATAATAAACATGAAAGACTGCTGAAAAGATGATGAATACACGTGCACACACAGACACACACACACTTCACAAGGCCTGTGGTGCTGATTCAGTAAATGGCTTTGCTTTCATCCCTACAAATCAATATAAGTTTGTGTCTCTTGGAGGTACTCTGTGAAGACAGAAAGCTGCTTTCCTCTAGCAGATGCTCATGCACCTCCAGAGACATCCATGCCCTCGTCCACAGTATAAGTTACTTTACATAGCAAAGAGGACTAAAGCAAGATGTGAATTAGTTGAAGACTTTGAAATAGATCGATTAGAGTCCTGGATTATCTGGGTTGGACTTTGAAGCAGATCACTTTTCCTAGTTCGCATGGGAGATTTGACAATGGAAGGATAGTCACTGCTAGCTGAACGTAGAGGAAAGAAAAAAGGGCAAAGAAATGAATTCTTTCCTCCAGCCTCCAGAAAGAACATAGTGAGAACCATGTAACACTTCACACTTACTGAACTGTTAATATATCAAATTTGCATTGTTTTATACCATCAAGTTTGTGAAATCTGTTACAGCAGCAGCACAAGACAAATACAAAAACAGAAAACTGACAAACATAAAGTTCACAGAGAAAGGCTGCACGTTGCAGGGGTACCCTCTGATGACTCATGAAAACCCTTGACCTGGCAATCAAGAGCAATATACCATGTGGATTATGATTTCACAAACAACATTGGAAATAAGTAGGAGTTAAACACAGATGTGTAAATACCGTATCATTTCTCTGGTATGAGAAACTGAAGGTATATAAATGAATTCTAAAATGTATAATAGGTAGCTTGAAACAGAAAGAAAACGTTTAAAGGGAAAAGGAGGTAGAGGTTAGTAAAGAAGGGAAAGAAAAATTTTATGGTTAAAAAAAGAAAACAAAGCTTATGAATATAGGGGGCAGGGAGTTGAAGGGAAGGCAGGGGGATGGGAAAAAATAAGAATCAAGATGTGTCACGTACTGGTACAAACCCACAATGTTGAATGTGATCATAATACATACATACATACACACACACACACATATTATATATATATATATATATATATATATATATATATATATATATATAAAATGTACCAATAAAATCTATTTTAAAATAAGTAGGAGTTAAAAGACAGACATTAAACCAAGTTGACAAGGACAGATGCTTAATACCAATGCTGCTTCTCCCAGGTAATGTTGTTTTGCAAGGTTTGGGGCCCAAGGACTTACTTGTTTTATGATTACTGATGATTCTCCTGGTAACGGTGAGAATGCCAGCTAATTAACAATGAAGACTTGGAGTCACATACAGGGATATTAAAGACTATTCAACAAACTTCTGAAAATATAGCACCAGCTTTTTTATTTACCATAGTGAATCACTTTTACACATTAGAAGGGAAACAGTAAAGAACAGTGAAGGTATATGGTTTATTCTCCAGAGTGTAGTCACCGGGCAATCACAAGGCTTTTATCAAACCCTATTCACTCAGAAAAAGACACACAGCCTCAAGGAGATCCCTCTCCTTTTTCTGTGGGAGACACAGTCCCAGACCCCAGTTGATGGCTGAGACTGGGGACAGTACCAACCCTTTATACAGTATAATTTTTCTTATACTACATCTATGATAGAATTTAAATAATAAATTGGGCATGGTATAAAATTGACAATAATAACTAATAATAAAATAGAATAATTATAATAATACATAAGGTTTGACCTAAACTTAGGGTAAATGTTTAAATTTAAAATTTTTCGCACAATAAAAGGTACATGGCCATTAACCCTCCTCGTATCCCATCATGCTTGCCACTTTCTGAAGCAGTTTCAGAGGTCTTCTTCCACCAGCATCTTTAGTTGTGCTTTCACGGATGCTTTGAGGTCCTGAATCAAAGCCTTAACTTTTCATTGTCATTTTGACTTTGTCAGAAGTTGCACAATGCCAGATCAGCTGAATAAAGACATACAACATTATGAGTTAAGTCCACTGTTTTTATTGGATGGCACTCAGTAACAATATTCACTGTATTTTTGGTCATGCCTCATACAGACACTCAGGAAAGAAGACTTTCAGAACTGCTTCAGAAAGTGGCCAGAGCAATGACATAGTGTGTTTGATGTGAAGGAGAACATTTTGAGGGGGATTCATGACAATGTATCTTTCACTATATTTATGCATTACTATATATTTTATTCATACCTTGTGCTATAATAAAAGTTACTCAAAGGTAACGTATTGCTTGATTTTAAATTTTTTCATTTAGTATTTCCAATCCCAGTTAACTGTAGTTAACTGAAACCGTGGAAATGAAACTGGGGTAAACATAGTTCACACCACTATCTGGGTGCCAGGCTATCTAAGCTGTGAGGAATCTCAGAATCATTTTATCTCATTCTGTCCCAGTGGGGATGCAGAAGGTGAGGACAAAGAGGACTCCATTAACCCACACCATTCCTCAAGGCCACAGGACTCGACACAGCCTCTTCCTGGGGAAACAATCCACCTCTCCGCGCCCCTCCCTTACACTGGCCAAGATTCTGGAACAGAGGGCCGCCATGACAGACAAGGCCACGCAGGCACGCAAATGTTTGACCTCAGCCAATAATCTGATCTCTTTCTGTAACAGCCTTTAAGTATCTGTTACATAGCTCTTTTTTTTTAATTGAATTCTTTATTGGCACAATTTATATACATCTCACAATCACACATAACATTGGGAAATTTGTACCAATATATGATACATAGCTCTTTTGATGGAAATAATATTCATTTAATCTAAAAATGTGTATACAGAAATCAATGCATTTCCCCAAACTTCTCAATACAGTTCATCATTCATAATCTGAAAGAAATGAGGACAAAACACTCCTTGTTCTTTGTCTTACTAGTCAGACTTTTGTAGGTGTGTAAAAGTTTAATATTTATAGAACAAATCAATCCCATTTTTGTTGGTCACTGGCAATGCACAGTGCATTGTTTGCATTCTGCAGAATTTTATCATCTATATCTGCATGTTTATCAGGCAATAAACTTCATGATATAGGATCTGGGCACATGGGGATTGTAATTTTATTTCCAATTGCAAGTTCTGGGCCAAGTTAGACTCCCTTGGTTATATCACACATTTCGTAACACTTTCCATGATAACACAGGGAAGGGTCAGAGCACTGGAGTGGCAATGACAGAGATGTTTAAATTCATTGTCACAAGGACCCAGCTGGCCCATCCTTAGTCCTCCTCTGACCCCAGAGGCTTCCACAGGTCCTGGTCAATGGAAAATGCAGCATTCAAAGGACATCTACATCCACCAAGAAAAAGCACCAAGTTGTTCCAGAGGAGAAGCAGCAGTTGGAGGGTGCTTAATGAAGATGCTATGACACATAATCAAAAAGAGGCCACCACCCTGTCTCTAGGCCTGGCACTCGTATACTGGTATCGAGGCTTCTGGCTTGCTCTAGCCACACTGACTAAAGAGGAACTGCCATCTAAAATACATAATATAGTTAATGCATGTAAGTAAGAAAACTTCCTTCATGTTTTAACTTATTAAATTATTTTATAAAGTAAAACAACCCCTGCATTTAGTAATTAAATAAGACAATTTATGTGTCTGCTAAATGACAATAAGCACTTGTCTTTCCAGACAAACACACACATGTACTATGAGTAATCCACAAATCACACAAGTGCGTATGAGACCACTGAAATTAGACTGCAGAGTTATTCTTGAGGCATCTCCTTCATGAAGCTTGGTGACTCTCTCCACAAAGAAACACACTATTTGCATCACTAGAAGCAGAACTTTTACTCCAGGCTCTTTCAGTATGCACATTAGCAAAAATCTGGCTTATTTCTCTAACAGTCTGAGTCAATGTCCCCCCTGTTTACTAAAGAGCCAGTCTTGAAGAGAAGAAAAAAGTTATAAGCTGCTAATGAGGGCTTAGCACCCTCTGAGGGACAAATAGCACCAGTCAGCAGCTCCACAGAGGGAAATGAGCTCTGTGCCTGGCAGATAGTAGCCACGAGCACAGTTCTACACTAACTGTGAATGAGCTTGGCAAAAAAAAAGTCTGGATCAGTGATCACTCCATAGTGGCCACGGTACAGCGGTGAAGCTTGGCCTTATCCCTGGGTTCTCCAAAAATCAAGGCAGACAGCAAGAAAGAAACAGACTCAGAACACTCATGGCTAGTTCTCACTGCCTGAACATCACTTCTCCTTCTTACTTATGGAAATCTTCCCTTCAGAGAAATCCAGGGGAAGAGCCTTCAGAAGACTAAATTCCATCCATTGCTTGTTTCACACATTCATCTAAAAATGTTTTTTTGAGGGCCACAGATTTAGCTCAGTGGTTCCAGTGCCTGCCTCACAAGCACCAATACCCGGTAACCACATACAACAATGGTGGGCATGGAGACTCATGCCCACCAGCAATCAGTATCACATACCACAGTGCTGGGCGTGGTAGCTCACGCCTGTAATCCCAGCACTTGGGAGGCAGAGATAGGTGGATTGCTGAGTTCGAGGCTTGCCTGGGCTATGTAGTGAGCTCAGGGCCAGCCTGAACTACAAAGCGAGACCCTGTCTCAAAAAAAAAAAATATCTGAATTCCTGATTTTCCACCAGATCTGGTGCTTTGTGACACTAAACAAGATCTGCAGTCTCTGGGGGCTCATGTGGAGTTGACACTACTGGGTGAAACAAAGAAATAATCAGGTAAGTACCTGGCATAATATCAGGGGGTGATTGATGCTTTGCATAAAAGTAAGGCAGGGTAAGGATGATCTGGCAAGAGCTATTGCTTCCAAAAGACATCTCATGCAGCTCTTCCAAAAGGAGGAATCTGCCTTATAAACCAGGGAGCAAATTCAGATTTCTTTCTTCAGTTACAGAACATACTGGAAGACTTCAAGCAATAAAATGATATAATTGGAAGGGTGACACTAGTTGCTGTGTAGAGAAAGCATTTTAGTGAGGCAAGAGTGGCAGCCGAGAGGTAGAAGCAAAGACAAGCAATGGCATTACAGAGGCAAGGCAGAGGCGAGAGAAGAATGTTCATCCGAAAAGTGTTGGAGTTTGAGGCCACAGGATCAGTAACAGTTTGAAAACAGGTTTTGAAGTAAAGGAGGAACCTAGGATGACTCTACTTTTGAGTCTTAACCAAAGTGGTCAGTGGTGTCAATTAATGGTACAGGCCTGTCTCCTGAACCGTATGACAAAAAGACCTTTTGCATAAGAAATTTCTTCTATCTCTATTGTCTGGAGAAAACAGAATCAGCTTGGATATATTCGTAGGTAGAGAAAGATGGTAGCTTCATTATTTTATTTTAGTCTTTATAGGCTATAGCTTTGGGAGCATACAATTCATAAATAAATTCAGCATAGCCAATTTATCTTTCTTTTTTCCCATTTCATTGAAGTCTTGGGCATGGCTTCCACTAGGATGATGAATTTGGCTAGAAATTCATCACATTCATTCAAGACTAATAAATATGGTGTTATCTAGTATAAGAAACAGATGAGAAATCATTCCTACAGGAGTAAAGCTCAGACTTGGCTCAAAGAAAACACACAAGACATAAGGAAATCATTGGGACACAAACATTAGACAGTCTTGTACTGAACTAGAAAATGTCTTAGTTCAGTCAAGATGTAGTATTTATAGACATGGCAAGGAAAAACGCAACTCAGGCACATGGTGGTTGTGTTTCAAAGATAAATTGTCTTAGCCTTTTTCAAGAGAACTGAACTTTGGATAAGCAATTAACCAATGTAGGAAAGCCATCCAGGCAACAGTATTTATTGAGGCTCTTCTGTCTTCCAAGTGCCATAAAGGGTAGAGCAGGGAGCAAAATAGACCTGTTCATTTCCCCTGTGGAACCTGTGGTGTAAGAGGAAGGTGGCATTAGCAGCAAAGTGATTATAAATAATGAAATACTTGCAAAGCAGAAGTCCAAGGTATGTACAGGAGTACATTATGGGGAAACCACTCTGATCCTGGGAATCAAGCAGATAGGAGGATGAGTGGCTGTCAATGAGACAACGACAATCACCCAGGCCAGGAGGGAAAGCGCGGGATGTGTTCAAAGGATCCCAAGAAATAGGCCGTAAAGAGAAGGGGTTTGGAAGAAAATGGTGGCAGAAACAAAAGAAGGCCCCGATGGCAAGAACAGCAAGGTAGGGCCATAGAAGTCAGCATTGCTCACTGTTTGCCCAACAGGCAGTAAGAAAACCACTAAGCAGAGGTTATAAGCAGAGGAATCAAGAATTTGGTTTTTAGGGGCCAGAGATTTAGCTCAGTGGTTCTGGAGCCTGCCTCGCAAGCGCAAGGTCCTGAGTTCGATCCCCGGTAACCACATACAATGCTGGGTGTGGAGACTCACACCCACCACCAGTCAATACCACATACCATAGTGCCAGGCGTGGTGGCTCACACCTGTAATACCAGGACTCGGGAGGCAGAGACAGGAGGATTGCTGAGTTCAAGGCTTGCCTGGGCTACATAGTGAGCTGAGGGCCAGCCTGAACTACAAAGCCAGACCCTGTCTCAAAAAAAAAAAAAAAAAAAAAAAGAATTTGGTTTTTAAAGACAACTCTGGTGGCAGCATGGGAGGAAGTGATCTGGAACAAGAATGAGAGGCAGGAGGCTTGAGGAGGCAGATCAAGGCAGTGGGGAGCTGAGAGAACTTTGTAGAAAATTTCATAGAGAGCAGAAGACAGAGCCATCTGCAGGGCTGGGGCAAGACAGGAACTGTGGTGGGAGAGCAGAGGGAGGTCAACTGGGATTCTTGACTTTCTGGCATGAGTACTTTATTTAAAAGGAACATTCCAGAAATACAGTCTTAGTTCTAGTTCTCATCCTAAGTAATAAGAATAGGAGGAAATCGAGAAAGTAAGTCAAAGAAACCCAAGGAACAAAGAAGCCACTCAGGAAAATTATTAGGTACAGAAAGAAAGAGAAGAAATAAAAACAAATATAATTAAGATCTCCCTCCCTGACAAGATAAGAGATTTCACAGAGATTAGAGAACCAAGACACAGAAACCACTTGGCCTGTCATTTCTAGATGGAAAGAAGTTATGGCATTACTCTAGGCAGAGGGCCTAACAAAGGACAAATGCCAGCAGTGAGAAAAGGTACCAGCTGCCTGGATGTGCAAAGGAATCTTCCACTCCATTGAGAGCAGTCTTGACTGTGCCCGGGAAGGCCAAACACAGACCTCAAAACACTACAAATATACTCTCTCTTGAACTTTTTTTGGAAAGAAATAAAAATACCAATTACTGGTCCTGAGGCAGAGAAGTTCTGCAAAAAGGAGTAGATATATCAAGGAAATTTCAGCCCACAGACGTGGGTTTAATGACTCCCATGTACCACAGGTAACAGTTTCTACTAACTAAATTTCTTAACTGTATGGGATGGAGTTACCATCCAGAACTCCAGATATGTTCAAGGGTACTGGGAAAATGCTGAAATACATGACTGTAATATTCTCTGGATCTGTTTACTTGGTGAGTCCATGAAAAATGTTAGAGATAATGTGCTGTACTTAGAATTAACTTCTTTATCACATTCATGTGTCACCCCACTGCTGAAGAATCTCCCACAGACTTAGGTGATTTTATCCGAGGTCATGTTACTAAATGATATATACAGCAAGAGAAGCAGATCTTCAACCACAGAAACCATGCAAGTAATGGCATGTTCTCAAAGGGAAGGTGGAGACATCAGAATCACAAATAAATCTTCTTTGCCAGACTCCAGGGAGAGACATGCAGTGGAATAAAACTTCAGTATTAAACAAAGGTTTCTCTTTGCAATTCCTTGAACTCATGGCAATTCTTCCCAATCTTCCTCAACTCAGGAGTTAGTAATAGGCCATCAGTGAGTCAGGCAAAGAACTTACAGCAGAATAAGAAGAAAAAAAGAGAATTTTCAATATACATACAAATTCAGCCTTATTCAGAATCAACAGCCTTCACATCTCCAGAAACTAAGCTTTCAAGCTTGAACTGCCTACTGTATTTAGTCCACTTTCTGGTACTATAATTAAATACCAAAAGTAAGCTTTTTACAATGATAAGAGGTTTTGCTCACAGTTCTGAGGCTTAAAGGCATGGCCTGGTGTAGGCTTCAAGGCAGGTGGCACCACAATGGCAAGTAAAAAGGGAAAGATGGCATTAGCCAGGAAGCCAAAACAAAGAAGAGAAGCTACGCTTGCTCTTTGTATAACAACTCTCTCTTAAGAACCAAAGAAACACGAGAATTTACCTCTTAAAGATTCCACTTCTTAACTGCATTGGAGGCCAGACTTCCAGTGAATGAACCCTTGAGGAACTCACTCACCCAGTCATAGCACCCACATCCTAAATGCTTCAGAAAGCAAAGTCTAGTTGATTTGTTTTGATGAATCCCAAGCAGAGAAATTAAGTTAATCCTCCTCAGTTCTGAACCATTTATTACTAGAATCGCTCCATGAAAAACTGCCCCTGTTTTTATCTTCCGTTTTGATCTGTGATCCCCATTCCATTCCCTGGAGTCTCATAGATAATCCACTCTCAAGTATTTGCTTAGCCCTAAATATGCATGTGCCCTTTTAAAATATGCAGAGTTATTATATATGTGTGTTCAATAATATCTAAAAAATACATTATTATTAATAATAATAAGTTACTTAAAGACTGATATTTGTACATCCATGTGGGGTTAATCCCTACCATAACATACACAAACAAAAGGTTCAGGAAATAAAGTTTATAGTAAACAAGACACTGGAGGAAAATGAAGTGTGAGCTAGATTTCCCTACCCTTGATAACAGAAAGCATCTCTGAGGTTAGAGGAGGGAAAAATAAAGAGGAAGAGGAATTGAGGCATCAACAGAGTCCATAAATTAGTCTGATTCCCAACCAGTGCCTCAAAAGCCATCTGATAACACCAAACCAAGCTGACATACAAATTAACCACCACAGATGCCTATGGAGTTTTCTTACTAAGACAAACACCAGGATGGAGATGGTTACTCAGTGCATCCTACCACCAAGGCTATTGGAGGAGCAAGAACTCTATTGCAAAGCCTGTCAGAATACAAGGGCAAGACACAAACAAAGGAAGCACCAACTACTGTCTTCCATGTGAGATCCTGGGTCCAGATGAGACACAGTACAGGGGAGCTATTCTTCACAGTGACATATTTTTGTTTTAACATTTTCTATTTAAGATTACAAACATATAGTCATCTCATAATATATATATAATTGTTACTTATCAAACAGTATTTCATTCATTTTAAAAATCAAAATTCAGGGCCAGAAGGTTAGCTCAGTGGTTCCGGTGCCTGCCTAGCAAGCTCAAGGTCCTGACTTGGTAACCACATACAATGCTGGGCATGGAGACGCCCACCAACAATCAATACCGCATACCACAGTGCCGAGTGTGGTGGTTCATGCCTGTAATCCCAGCACTTGGGAGGCAGAGACAGGAGGATTGCTGAGTTCGAAGTTTGCCTAGGCTACATAGTGAGCTCAGAGCCAGCCTGAACTACAAAGCGAGACCCCATCTCAAAAAAAAAATAAAAAATAAAAATTCAAATATCTGAGTACAATTTTAATACCTAGACTGGATAAGGATTGCAAAAGGACATGCAATAGAATTTTTTATACAGAGTAAAACTATTAAGAAGCAAAGTCAGCTAAAGGTTGAAGGAGAGAATTCCTAAATACAGAAATTAATACTCACATTTTTTATAATATCTTCAATATAATAAAGAACTGATGATAGCTGAAGGAAAATAATTGCAAAACTCTTGAGCTATGTTTCCTGCTCCATTCACTACTATTGTTGGATCTTTACCAAATTTCAGGGCACTGTACCTTTTCAGTACATCCATGAATCAGAGAAAATGAACAAAAAATATGCCACTATAAAATTAAAATAAATAAAATCTGGATCTATCTTGTGTATTTGGTAAGGAAGCCTGACATCCATTAATTCCAAGAAAGAGGAGAGATATGAGTTCATCCACAAATGACAAAATCATAAAGGATTATTGAGACAGGTTTCTGTCAGTACAGTGTTTGCCTGAGGTTGATATCACAGCCTCCAGGAAGACAGACATTGACCTTCACCCACAGCAACAATCTAATTATGCTTTATTCTGAGGGAGTTGGTTCTAAATAAAGATCCAGTAGATGCTGGATGGTCTTCTGATTAGAGATCAGTGTCATAGATCATTCCACTATAGTTAAGAGTCACCTTAGGTCAATCTTATGAAGAAAAACATGTCTCAAGCATCATAGCTCAAGCCAGCATTGCCTAAGAGAAACATAATTCCAAGAGACTGTTCCCATTCATTGTGACCACCAGCCAACCCAGCATCTTTGTGCTACCCCTATATATATACAGTATGCCCTACAAAGGGCCATGTATAAAATGCTTAGTACTTGGCTTGGTGCTTGCTATTGGAAGGTGGTGGAACCTTTAAAAGATGGAGCCTCCTAGGTATAGTCAGATCAATGGAGGCATCGTGTCAAAGGGGATCCATGGAACCCTGGATCCTCCTCTCATATGCTTTCCACCTCCCATGAGGTGAACGGCTTTGTTCTACCACACAACCACACTGTACTACCCCACCTCAAGGCCAAAGCAATGGTGCCAAACACATACTGCAACATCCAAAACTGTAGACCAAACTAAGCTTTTCTTCTTTGTGTATTACTTCATTCATATGTCTTTGTCACAGTAACAGCAAGATAGTTAAAACATTTTCCATAAAGTGTCTTCAAAGCAAGAGCCAGTAGGCTCCAGAGGCAGCCTGTCCTGCTGGTCTCAGCTCCTAGAACTTCTCTGTTTCTATTATACTTTCAATTCCTTCTGCAGAGTGTCAGGGAGAGTTCCTCATTCCTTTTCTCAGATGGCATTTATATTGGTTAAAAAGACACTGCAAAGTTATTCATGACTAATAACAGAAAAGACTACCACTGGTAGCATCTTTATAAAAGTCCTTAGTAGTCAGACTTGCTTTTTTGATCATTCCGTTTTGCTCACAAACACTGGGATATTTGCTCATGCTGGAATTCTTTCTGGGTGGCTGTGAAATCTGTGCATGTTGTTTATGTGTTCATTGGAGTGAAGGCTAACTCTGGGAAGCCAGTTAAATTAACGACTTAGAGAAATCATGCCAAGCAGCTAACTGAGCTTCTAATAATGAATAGGATGTCTTTACTTTTATTCAGTGCTCTTTCTTCTACTCAATCAAATCTTTTTAAAAAGAAATGCTTCTAAAACTAATATTTACTTGTTCCTCCAGAAATACTTTAATTGGCTTTGTGAAATCAATGGTTCTCTTGATAATTGATAAAAGAGTGTCTCTTTTCCCTGTGCTGGCAATATCTTGGTTTGAATAACAGGACAGATAATTCTTTCACAAATATGAAAAACAGATTTTCTGAAACAAGCTTATTTTATTAAGCCATGTTATTTAATTTTATCTGACATTTGAAAGTCATTTTTGCTAGTAAGCACTCTACATTAATACCTTGAGTTCACATAGAGTTTAACAATATGAATTTCCTATCAGAGAAAAGTACAATATATGTTTGGCAGAAGCCAAGTTCATGAAGAATTAACAGTTATCAAATCCCAAAGGGGGAACAAATTCTCTTGGCTCCTTTCTTGCCAACTGTCATAAATCCAATTTGCACTTTCAAAATTCTGCCTCTAATCCTAGATTCAGGAATAAGAGTACTGGTAATACTGCCTATTCATCCACAACAACATCAAGTCCAAACATCTGCAGGCAACCAGTTGTCACCCACATAAGAAAAGTGTATCAGAAAATGGAAAGACATCCCTTGTTCCTGGGTAGGGAGAACCAACATCTTCAAAATGGCCATACTCCCACAACTACTATACAGATTCAATGCAATTCCAATTGAAACCCCAATACCATACTCCACAGAGCTAGAGAAAATAATCCAAAAATTCATCTGGAAGCACAAGAGACCTAGAATAGCAAAAGCAATTCTAAGCAACAACGACATGGCAGGGGATATTACAATCCTCAACTTAAAACTGTACTGTAGAGCCACTATGATAAAATCTGCATGGTACTGGCAAAGTAACAGACCCGAGGACCAGTGGAATACATTAGAAGATACAGAAACAACTCCAGATACACTATGCCACCTTATCTTTAACAAAGGAGCCAAGCATCCTCAATGAAGGAAAGACAGCCTCTTTAACAAATGGTGCTGGAAAAACTGGCCTATAACCTGCCAAAAACTAATGCTAAACCTAACTCTTTCACCGTGTACTAAACTAAAATCACAATGGATTCAAACATAAACATTAAAACAGAAACGATAAACCTGCTACAAAACAGGCTAGGTAAAACTCTTGGAGACATTGGCTTAGGCAGAGACTTTATGTACAAAACCTCTATAGCATGAGAACTAGCAGAAAGAATCAACAAATGGGATCTCATCCTACTAAAAAGCTTCTGTACAGCAAAAGAAGTCACTGGCACTGCTAAAAGACAACCAACAACACGGAGTCCTCTAATTTAGGAAGAGAAGATCAACAGATTTCCAAGATCTTGATATGCTCATCAGTTCACAGCAGAGTAACTCAGGAACAGGTACAGGACACCCCACTCAAGAATGCCTTAATTTGGCAGGCTTTTTCAACTGCTACCCCACCTGATTAAAGACTGCTAGAAGATAAAGAGTAGAAAGAGCTCTGGATCTGACGAAAGAATAAGGCTATCAACCAAAAAGATATGGATTATCCAAACAGCAAGTCCTAGAGAACCCTTTGAGCAGTGCATTTTCGAGGGTGCACATTCCCTCCCAAGGAGGTCCTCTGGTGTGCATTTCCATGTTCATAGAGCAAGGTCTCCTCCACTTCTTGTCCGGGTGGGAGCTGTCCAGACACATGGCTGAGCATACAGCAGCTTCAAGAGGCCCCTGAAAAGAGCCATGTAAATGCATGTAGGACTGTCATCAGTATTTTAGCTCCCACAACCCAAGGGATACAAGAAACCTTGGGGTTCAAAAGCTGACAGGTAGTTATGAAGTACAAAAGCCAATGAGGGGAAGCAGGCAAAAATGGCCAAGGAACATGTAATACATTGCTTTTCTGAAACTATGTGTCCTAGAGAGTTAAAGACCACTTTAAGTCATTCCATGTTTCGATGGATCTACAACCAATGTGATGAAAGCGACCTCATGTTTTCCACAGATGAAGAAAAGAGAAAGTGATATTGAAAATAAATTACTAGCAGATCTCACAAGGGGGCAAGAAATAGGAAAATTCTCTAATGAATTTTAGATGGCAGACTGGGAAGGCACTTTTTCCTTTTGCATATTTTATTATGTTAATTATGCACCTGAAAGGTTGGTAACCTAGAGTCCATCTTCCAGTTGCTGATCTTCAACCTCTATAAAGGCTTTCACATTATCCAAGGTTCTGAAATCTTCCTAATGCCTCACTGTACCCTTTAGAAGATGAAGTCACAGGTTGGTGTGAACCAAAACAAACGCAGGAAGATAAAATGTAAATGGAACTGGGAAAAGTTGGTAGCTGAAAGCCCCTGTGTTTGAAGATGGGTAAGCCCTCCCCAGACAGCAGAGGATGCCACTGAAGCACATGGTTCCTCCTAGTACTCTCCGAAGTTCGTGGCAAAATGTCTCAACAAAACTGACCTCAGTAAATCTCAAGCATTCTCAATTAAGTTGAATTAAAGATTCTGTTGTTCTTTCTTGTGAACTTTTGCCTTGGCAGTTTGCCTCTATATTCTTTGTGTTTCCATTTATCCAAATTTTTATGCAGCTCGGCAGTGCTTACCATTACCAGGAACTACTACCAGTTCCTAACAAGATTAACATTTTGAAATTAAAAAGTTAATGGTGTCTGTGAAAAGATCAAATAAGGTGGGCACAAGCTTTTATTGATTTCACATTTTCCACTGTTTCAACCAGTGGATAGAACAAAGAAATGGTATGTGGGTTCTAAGTTTTATTAGGTGTGGAAGCATAAGCCTATAATCCCAGCACTCTCAGAGGCTGAGGCAGCATCATTACAAGTTCAAGCCCAGCCTGGGCAACTTAGCAACTTTAGCAACATGTTGTTTCCATATAAAAAATGTTTCTATAATTTAGGGATGTAGCTCAATGTGCAGGCCTTTGGTTCAATCCTGAGTACTGCAAAATTAATCACGCCATCTAAAAAAAGGTAGTAAGTTTATAATCTATTTTATATCATTTTAACAAACTCCTAAAGAGTTAGAAATGAAGATACAATGATTCTGTACTTTCACATAAAATATCTTTCTGTATAGTATGTTTGTATACTATATGTGCACAGAGACAAATATAAACATACATACATACATATACATACACTTCTGAGGTTGCAAAAAGCAGCTAAAGTTAAATACAACTTAAATAATAAATTTAAATAAATTTCTTAAAATGACAGAATCCCGGGCCGGAGGGTTAGCTCAGTGGTTCCGGCGCCTGCCTCACAAGCGTAAGGACCTGAGTTCGATCCCCGGTTACCACATATAATGCTGGGCGTGGTGGCTCACGCCTGTAATCCCAGCACTCGGGAGGCAAAGACGGGAGGATTGCTGAGTTCGCGGCGGCTTGCCTGGGCACCATAGTGAGCTCAGGGCCAGCCTGAACTACAAAGCGAGACCCTGTCTCAAAAAAGCAAAAAAAAAAAAAATGACAGAATCTCCAAGAGAGCCATGTTAGGTCTTCTTTAGATATTCTTTAAATATATATTTATAGTTTCAATAATTTCCTTTAATATTTTGCTGCTTTTTACAGATGAATACACAAACTAATGTATGCTGAAAGCTAATAGACCACAAAATTTTCCATATTTTTCTCTACTTATATAATTAATAGAATTTTTAAAAACCAACACCTCATCACAGGTATCAGCATTTGAATATTAGTGTTTTCCACTCATTACTATAAATTAAAGTTAAAATTCCAAGTACTTCCTGTAGATAGCAAAGTAGCCACAGCCAAATGTGTAGTCAAAGGCAGCACCACATGCAGGGCCCATCTAGCAGATGCATCGTGTGTAAGGAAATTTTAACCCTGAGATCACCTATACTTCCAGGACTCAGCCCTCTCTGGGTGCCAGCCATACTGGGTTCTTTCAGTCCCTTGTGAAGACCAGACTCCCTTAAACCGCAGATGTTTGGCTGGTAGTTGGCATTCATCAAATCTTCTTCAGAGAACTAGTAACTTCCCTTGGTCAGGCTTGGAGCAGAAGGAGAGGTTGAATCACATCTGCATCACAGTGATGCAATCAATGGCACAGGACCACAGGAGGCGATGCACATGGCATCCCAGTGGCACAAGTCTTTCTTCTTATGGACAGATCTCCCAGGTGGATGAAAGGAAACCTGTGTGCACTTTGGCCTGACTTCTGCGATGTACTGAACCTCGTCCATGTTTTCTGGTCTACGTACTATAGCACTGATACTCTTTGATGTGTGTTAGTAACATATTCTCCAAAGCCAGGGCAACAACCCTGTCTTCAGCTGGGAACTGGGGATTTGATTCAAATATGAAAAAGGAAAACCCAGGTTCCTAAACCACAGCTAAAGGGAGCCCTGCAATTTTAGATTTAGGAGAAATTTACCAGTGGCACAACCTGAAACTTCTGGTAACATATAGAAAGCAACCAAAATCACAGGCAAGGAAATACACATCTAGAGATTCCATACACTTTATCATAAGGAAAATAGACCTGGCTGGGTGAGAAATAAAGGGCAGAGGGGGTGATAAAAGAAACAGATCTAAGACAACAGGATTAACAATGAATTTTAAAGGAATGTATAAACAATACATGGCAAATGCTTCTTCATTGAAACTGCTCTACTGAAAACCATTTGGGACCACTGCAGAGGCCACAGAATTTGGCTCCTTGCCTCTTATTAGTGACTACTGCACCTGAGTCACCAGCAGGTACGGGAACAACCATAGGCCTCTGCCTCAATGCGGTTTCATAAAATAATACAGGAACAATTTTTGGCTTTGCTGCAAATGTGCATAATGGAAAGCAAATATTATTAAAAAGACAATCATTTTTAGTGATTAAAATAATTCAAGGCAGAAAAATTTCTCCCATAAGTTTCTAAGTTCTCATTTATCATCGTTTTGCCGCAAGAAGCCAGAGTAATTTTATTTTTCCTGACTTCTATTAAAAAGATCAATACATATGATTCCAAAGAGTCTCGGCTCATGAAAAGATGGAGCAGGCCTGTAATCACATATGAAAGTATTGGTTGTCATTAGCAGAAAGATTGATCTGAAAAGACAGGCGACCCACAGTAAAAAGACTTCAAAATTTCCACTGGACTGCCCAGCAACTTTCACCTCCCAGATAATTAAATAGAGATAACAAATTACCATATTAGAGGAAAGAACCAGATTGGGGTTGGCCAGTATATACTCACTTTACAAAAGCAATACCAAGTTTTCCAATAATGATCTTTTGTTGCAAAAAATTAAGGTGACCCAACAATACAGAGTCATTGTTCAAGTTGAAGTTGTTGAATAAGATTTTTACTCACTTTGAGAGATTTTAATGAGTGTTAGAATTGACTTTTAAAAACAGAGTTGAAGAAAATATCACAAGCTTGTCCTATGAATACATCTTTTTTCATCTTTCTTTAGTGAATAATTGACATAACCCTTGGTGGGAACTGCACAAAACTAATAAGAACTGAACTTATGGGTGTGCCAAGACTTTTGTTTACTACACAGCATACCCTTCCAGAAATCTGCTTACCATGCAGTAAAAACACTGGCTACAAATGAAGATGGAACTTTCATGAGTCTTTGGAAGGACAACATAAACTTCGAAATTCATTGCTGTGATCCAAAGACAATCTGTACTGAGGATGACATGTTCAGTAGCTCCTTCCTCTCCCTACATAGGTACAATAGGGACACAGCTAAGGACAGTGCTGCCATACTTCTGAGAACAGGAGAAAGAGCAATGCTTTTAACCAAGCTTTGGCCTGTGCTTTTTCAAGACATCTGAATATTTCATTACTTTTCAGTCCCATTACTTAGCTGGACATCTCACAGGAACCCAAACCGTTCATAATTATTACTCACTGATAATTTTGTAATGACCTAAAAGCTGGTACTGGAAAGAGATCAACTCCATTCCTCAGAACAATAATATTGAGTATAAGTGGGCACTGCCTTTGTGTTAAAAGCCATTGTTTATAACGGACTCCAACAGTGGAGAAATATTTTTATATAAGTATGAAACATTATTACTCACCTATGAATTTTTAAATGCTTTTATTATCTAAATTTTATACATTACACTGTCGTGTCACCTACTAGACATTTCAATGCACACAAAGCAAAACTATTTTTCTCCAAGTCTAAATTAAGCAAAACATAATGAACATTTGATTTTGTGAAAATAGCAGAAAATGTTCAGGCTTTTGGAATTTCCTGTAATAATAATATCAGGAATAAATTCCTCCAAAGGCAGAGGACAGGAGTAAGCCCAGCCAGAAATTATTTTTAGTTTTTCAAACTTAGTAAATTCCTTTGAATTTTTAGCTGAAATGATTATTTTTCCTTACAAATAAGAAAAGTTCTCCATTTTACTATTGAAGGAATATAATTTTCCATGTATACTTTATACAGGATGCTGCATACATATCCATTCTGTGTATGTATTCTGTGCTGGCAATAAACATGTATCTTTCAAAGCCAATACTCTCTTTTAAAGAAGTCCAAAGTAATATTCACACCAGGGCATCAGTACCTTTAAAAGTGGAGTACAGGGCCGGAGGGTTAGCTCAGTGGTTCCGGCACCTGCCTCACAAGCGCAAGGTCCTGAGTTCGATTCCCCATAACTGCATACAGTGCTGGGCGTGGTGACTCACACCCACCAGCCACCAATACCACATACCACAGTGCCAGGTGTGGTGGCTCATGCCTGTAATCCTGGCACTTAGGAGGCAGAGACAGGAGGATTGCTGAGTTCGAGGCTTGCCTGGGCTACATAGTGGGCTCAGAGCCAGCCTGGACTACAAAGCAAGACCCTGTCTCAAAAAAAAAAAAAGTGGAGTACAGGGCTGTGGATGGAGCTCAGAGGTACAGCACACATATGAGGCCCTGAGTTCCAATACCATCACTACAAAAACAAAAGAAAAGCACTGGAGTATAGCTATGGAAACTGCCTGTACTGGTCCTAATGAAGGTTCTCAAAAGATGACTATGGAGACATAAGACACCACAGTAGACAGACAACCCCAGCTGTCAATGCCACATGGCAAGAGTGCCTACTGCCTGTTTTGCTCACTCTGATGAAAGGTCTATGATATGATACATTGGGTTGACAGCGCATCTCAAGGCAGATGGCAGTATAGTTCTGTGATGTCCCAAGACCCATCATTAGAGTGTGAGTTTTGAACTAGGCTGAGCTGATAGCAAGGAACCTCATTCCCATGCTCTGTGTACAGTCTGATGAGCAAGATGTGGCTGAGGCACAAATCATGATACATATAGGGCCATAAGCATTCACCCTTTCCAAATACCATGGAAATTACAACAATAATAAAGGAAGGAAACAGTCATTTGTATCTGTATTAGTCAGAATTCCCCAGAGAAACATAACCATAAAATGTACACATAGGAAGAAAGAAATGTATTATAAGGAACTGACTTGTGTGATTATGGAGAGTGACAAGTCTCAGAATCTACAGGATGAATCAGAAACCTGGAGACTTATGAGAGCCAATGGTGTGATCCCAGTCTGAGTCTCAAGGCCTGAGAACATGAAAAACTGTGGTTTAAATTTCAGTTCAAATGTTGGTAGGCTGGAGATCCAGGAAAATCTGATGTTTTAGTTTAAATCTGAAGCAGAAAAAAGTCCATGTCCCAAGTAGAAGACCATAGGGCCAGAGGAATTCTCTTACCTTGGGAAGCCAACCTTTTTGTTCTAGTCAGGCCTTTAACTGATTAAATGAAGCCCACCTACAGGAGGGGGAACAATCTGCTGCATTAATTTAAATATTGAGCTTATCTAAAAGCACCTTCACAGACAAATCAGACACACATGTTTAAACACCGCATTGTTTCTCTGGTGTGAGAAACTAAAAGTGCAAATAAGGACCAAGATGTGTAACAGATACTGGGGAATGGGAAGAAAATGTTCAAATGAGGAGAGCAGGGGAAAGGGAGTAAGAGGAAAGGAAAGAAGAGAAAGGAAAAAACGAGAGGGAAAAATGGAAACGAAGCTTTTATAAATAAGGAGAGGAAGAGAGATCAAAGGGGAGGTAGGGAAAAAATAAGCAAGATCTATCATATACAGGTATAAACTCCCAATGTTAACACTGTATATCTAAAATGTACCAGTAATCACTTCTCGGCCTTTTGGCTAAGATCAAGTGTAAAATGTACCAGTAAAGGTTTTGCATCAAAAAAGTAAATAAAGGGCCAGAGATTTATTTAGCTCAGTAGTTCTGGCGCCTGCCTCACCAGCGCAAGGTCCTGAGTTCGATCCCTGGTAACCACATACAATGCTGGACATGGTGACTCACGCCCACCAGCAATCAATACTACATACCACAGTGCCAGGCGTGGTGGCTCACACCTGTAATCCCAGCACTCAGGAGGCAGAGGCAGGAGGACTGCTGAGTTTGAGGCTTGCCTGGGCTCCATAGTGAGCTCAGGGCCAGCCTGAACTACAAAGTGAGACCGTGGCTCAAAAAAAAAAAAAAAAAAAAAGTAAATAAAAAATAAAAGCACCCTCCCATAAATACTTGGAATAATGTTAGCCCACTTACCTGAGCCCATGGCTCAAACAATTTGACACATCAAATTAAACATCACAGTAACCAGGTAGAATACTAATAAAAGTTTTATTTTTGCTTGTTTGTTTCAATACAAGTGATAATATAACTTCTGTTCATTCCTTTTTATGATTCTTCCTAGTGATCATTTGGTTTCGTAGAAATAAATATTTCTTCCCTTCAACAATCAGACAATAACACTACACTGAAAACTCTTCCCTTAGCTAAAGTAAACTCAAGGAACATTTACTTAATAAAATAGAAAATCAATTAATTTTCATTTTCAGCACTCAAAATTAAGGTCATGTTGTTCTGTTGAAGAAATTTTTCAGGAATGCATGATCTTTCTTTTCTTGGAAAAATAGAGAGTCATTTTAATAATACCATGCCAGGTGATTTGATGGTGAGAAGTCTGAGAAACATACAGCTAATTTCCACTCCTTTGAACTACACTTCCAATTCTGTGACCCCCTTTTTATTCAAAGGGAATGCAGCAGGCTAGCAACATCAACATCACACAGGAGTTTGGCAAGAATGCAGATCTGGGTAGATCCTCAGGATTCTTCAGCACCCATGACCTTATATCACTATAGAATATCTAGAGAAATGTTACTTGATTCAGGTCATAGAGTCATAAATATCACAGGTTAAACCTCAACTAGAGAAACTTGGTACCATCATCCTGCAAAAGCCTAACTTACTGAACAAGTAAGCTCACCATCCAAGTCAGCTTCAGGGGAAATTTATGTTTAACTCTATTTGCTCATTCTGTTTAAATTTAAAGTGATTATACCCATTTTTTATGAATTTAGAGGAACTGCAGGATATCAAGATACTACAATATTAAATTAAATTTTAAATTTAAATATTAAATAAAACTTAACATCAAATATGACCTTTGTTTTGGATTTCATCATCCTGTCATGGGTAAATGTTTTCCACAAAACACTTGACATGGCATCATTTCTCTACTTACTTTCAATCAAAGCCAGGCACTGTTTAACAGGCATGAACAAGGTGATGCCCATGAATGCCATAAGGAAAACATTGGTTTCAAGTAGCTGACCTTTTTGTTTTACAGCATCTGTCAATTTGCTGTCCAAACTTAAGAGATTCTAGCTTATTTATAGTCTTTAATTGATTTAGATTCCCTCTTTGGTATGGCTGAAGGTTTTCCCCAAAAAGCATGCACTGGGAACTTAATCCTCAATGCAACAGTGCTAAGAGATGGGGGTCAATGGTCGATGACTACATGATGATAAATGGATTAATGTCAATGTAAAAGACCTTGAGGCTGGAGTGTGATGTCTTTCGTGTGTTCGCACTTGCCTCCCCTTCTACCTTCTCCCATGGATGAGAAGCAAGAGGAGCCTCACCAGACGTGAGCCTTTAGTCCCTTGTCCTTCACAGCCTCTAGAAGCTTGAGCCAGAAACCCTAATCTAGACATATAATTTATCAGGTAAGTTAGTACACTATGCACAAAACCTAAGACAGTATATCAATCATGCTCACTAGAGAAACAGATTTAATGCAAGATATACAAAGATGTAAGAATTTACAATATTACTTAAGAGAGGCCACCCATAGAATCAGCAGTTGAAGAGTGCAGAGGGTCCATCTGCACACCAGTAATCCAAAGGATCCAGTTGAAGGCCTGAAGCTCAGTGTAGTGTTCCATAAGAGTCCATATCACAGGCTGCAGGGTCTCTGCTCCAAGCCTGAAGGGTCTGATGGAAATCGAAGAGTCTGCACTGACAGTCAGGAAATGACGTCCGAGGGGAAGATGAAGACTGGAGCTCTCCCAAAGAAACAAAACCAAGGTTTCCGCCTCCAATTCCCTTTTACACCCTTCCAGTGACAATCCTCCCAAGAACTGTGCTGAGCCAGGTTAGCTAGTGTTTCTCACTCATGCTGACACAACCAGTTAACTATCATAGGGACCCAACTTTGAAAGAGTGGGGTCTTCAAATGTCTCAGTTCACTGGCCTCTGCTGCCCGGGCAGTCATGGCAACCTCACCTGGTGGCTTTTCCTTAAGCCTATCCTCACTAATCAGGCCCTGGTCTCAAGAACTTTCTTTCCTTTGTTCCCAATGAAAAGTCCTATAATATTTCTCACTCTCAAGAGACCTGCTGTGAACTACCTATATATTCAAAATCTGTCTGATATTGCTGCTTTGGAATAATTATGATAATAAACAATAATGTAGAACTGTGTCAGGTTATGATTTGAAGCAAAAAGGGACATAGGTCAAAACTTGTGTACAATTATTTACTCTGAGCAAGATTTTACCTTCAACGAATGCCTAATTTAATAAGGTAGATATCTGTCATACTGAACAAATACAGGAGACTGACAAATACCAGAGAACAATGCAAAGTTCATGGGGAATCCAGTTGGACGTGAGCTTCAGGAACAGTTTGTTGGAAGAAGCAACCATGGTTTATGCCAAATTCACCACTTTCTGGGGTCATACTTGGAACAGAACAGATAAATCCATAACCACTCTGTCTGGAAATAAGAATTTTGCCTACTCAAATTTTTACCATGGTGGTTTTTCCCTTCACTCTCAGCAGACTAAGTATCATTATGCACGAGCAGGAAAAGCCCTACAGAAGTCATTCTGACATACATAGCCATAATCAAGAGTTTTTCACCACTGACCTTGCAAACTAGATTTGTAGCACTGCAAGGTTTGTTTGAGGGGCAAAAAATTTGCATGAGAATGGTGCAATCAAGTTCATAGCTCATACATGACTCCTGCTGCAGGTTAATCAGTAGCTTTCCTGACTATTGATAAATAAGTAACAAGTAAATAGTAATAAGTAAGTATTGAGTATTAGCTAAGAGTCAAGCCACTCAATCAGGCCTGTAAACAATGCAGACTCAGATCATGTCCTTAGGAGTTTAGAGTCTAGATGGTCACAGAGACAGCATAGACCAAGTTCAAGGCTAAAGTCTACATAGCTACTAAACTGTGATTCTACCTCTGTTCTGTAGTTCCAGAAGCTACTATCGAAATCAAGAGGATTATGACACTGATCTTCACAGCGAGTAGTGCTGAAAAGGCTGTCTCAGTTGCAGAAAGGCAGCCCTGTTGCCTCAGCCCGAGTCCTCCTTCGCTCCTTGGAACCACTGATCTAAGCAGTGGTTTTCAGCTGGTAGCGAGGCTAAGACCACCTAGAACTACAGGGGAGATACTTGGCCTCATTCTCCCAGAAGCTCTGCAGTCTATGCTGGGATGAGTCTGTTCTGCATTTGAAAAACCCGTCTGAGTGGCTCTAAGTGGGTTCTATGTGCACTGCCCTAAGAAATGCTGCAACCTAGAGACAAAGGAACTAAAACATCCACTTGTTCTTATTCAGACAAATAAAAACATAAATGTAATTGATATGCTACATTAGCTTCAGAATGTCTCAAAAATTATCCATGAATATTCACATAATCATATGCCTTTTCTGCCTCCTAAGACGCAGACTATTCTGCAAATATAATTCATAATACTTAGATTTAAACTGTTTAGTATGAGTTTTTACTATGTAATCTTAATATATGTGCCAAGGTTAACACAAAAGCTCATTGTTCATTCGTTTTTTAAAAACTATTTGTTGATAAATCTTCCTTAAGGAAGCATGACTAGTTAAATATAAGAAATACGTTGATCCAGATACTAAATCCTCCCATACTTCACAATAGGAATTAAATCGGTTTCAAATCTAAGGTACTCTACAAAGAAACCAGTTCTTCATTTGACCCTCAAATCAATTCTTTGATTTTCTTTTATAATTTTTAAATAATAGACAACTGGAAAAATAACCATATTTACATAAAATCTAATTTTACTGTATTTTCATAAACATATGTTTATTCAAAAGCATGTTATCAACAGTCATAAGTAAAGGGACTTCCAAACCTATAAATTCTGCTGCAAGTGAAGCACCAAATTTATGAATGAAGATCAGTAAGAAGACCTTAAAGCTTGAGGTAAGCCCAGAGTGATGGAACCTAGGAAGGCCAGCAGTAGTAAGAAAAGAAACAAATGTATTTCCAAAATGCAATTTAGGGTTTTCTTACTACTTCATTAAAAAAGAATTTTTATATAAACCTTCCCAAAGAAATGATCTTTGAAATAACTGAACAGGCAGGCCATCACTTAGAGACTTGAAGATAAATAGCAACTCAATTACCCTTTCCCTTAGGGAACTTTTATCTTACAAATGCCCTGCACCTGATACAGTATCAACATTAAGGAAACAGGTTGACTGTAATACAATGCATAACTTCAAGGCACTTGCTACCTTACTTGTAAACTGACTGACACCTGTACAAATCATGACGCAGCACCATGGGTGCTACACCTGTTCCATGAGACAGCGATTCCAGAAGAGAAGGAGGGCAGGATGATTTATTTCCTCCAGAAGACTGCAACAAAGACAGCTTCACAAGGGACAGGAGTGTTTCGCACGTTCGGATGTTGTGTCTGTGCAAGTCTCTCAGTCAAGGAAAATCAGCTGTTGCTGATTTTCCAAATTTCTTTAATCAAGATTTTATTGTCACACTTATCCACACCCTTCTAGCCTTGGCCTTGGAGATTGACTTTGGAAAAGAACCTGCTGCCAGTTTTTCCAGCATCAGAACTGTTGCTCTCTGCTTTATTTTAAAAGTCATGGGCTTGAGGGTGAGTTTCAAGCAGCAATTTCCTCCTCATTTGTGGTCAGAGGATAATGTTTGCGCCATCCTAGTTCTACTGCAGAACACCTTCTGGGGACGGTTCCAGTACCCCCTCGATCAGGCAAGGTTGTGGCCCTGTGCTCAGTGCACTGCATGTCCACACGAATAATCATCCTGATTTAAACTCATGTGAAAGCTGCATTGTGATTTTAGGTGGCTGCTGAAGAAAGTGTCCACGTGAAGAGGGGCAGGCAGCATGAGGCTGTTCCTATGCTCTAGCCACCTTTCCTATGGAGTCAAAACCGCCATGGCCGTGAGCCCAGACCGTGGGTCTCTGCAGAGCAAGCTCCTCCACCTCTCACGGCCGACAATGAACCATGCGACATTCATCCTACAGATCAGACACTGGGTCAGACCTTATTGCTTTTGGACAATCGCCATTATGTGATTTATGGAGCAAAGAATAGGCACAATACAATCCTCAGAGTGTGTTACAAAGTTAGAGGGTATTTCTAAGCATGAAAATATGCAGCATTTCAGGGGTAATGTCATAAAAAGAGGCATCAGACCAATAGATCACTGTCTCCCTTGAACTGTAATCTCTAAAAATAACTTCAGCTCTCATTTCTGAGAATGAGAGTGAAACTTTAGAAGTTGTGTTCATGTTTTTTAGGAGTTAATAAGTAACCTAACTTCTCCGAAATTGAACTTAAGTATACCTTAGTTAGAATTACATCCCTCAAGGACGTCTCAGTATATATTCAGATTCATAGAGCAGAGAAAAAGATAGTGTGGTTTTATTCCAAAGCACAGATCTGAACACATAGCAACACTCATCATTCCCAAAGTTCCCAATTGCTTCACTTGCTCCCGAGAGCCAAGAGGCTTCAATGAGAAAATTACACACGGTCAGAAAATTACAGGAGGCCTGGTTCTTCAGGAGTAATGATACATTCATTCGGTAATTTGCTCAGTGCTTACTCTTGGCCCTCATCATTTTCTCCTTCATGGTTAGCACGGCATAACGTCATGCACATTGTGACAAGAGATAAAGAATGGGCCTGCTCCCAGAAAAGCAAGCAAAAATGATGACAAGCATTGATACAAAATGGCTGTTAAAATAAATTTAATATTTTTTCAATGCTTTTTATTATAAAAACAGTCATGGAAAAATTTAAACATACTGGGGCTGGAGATTAAGCTCAGTGGTTCTGGCGCCTGCCTCACAAGCACAAAGTCCTGAGTTCAATCCCCAGTAACCACATACAATGCTGGGCATGGTGACTCACGCCCACCAGCAATCAGTACCACATACTACAGTGGCGGGTGTGGTGGCTCACGCCTGTAATCCCAGCACTCAGGAGGCAGAGACAGGAGGACTGCTGAGTTCCAGGCTTGCCTGGGCTACATAGTGAGCTCAGGACCAGCCTGAACTACAAAGTGAGAACCTGTCTCAAAAAAAAATTTTTTTTAAATGTACTATGGTGGCTGTATACACTGGTTTTTCAGATGGGGTTCCATGTACCCAGACTGCTGGCATAAATCTTTCTAAAGATGGGGGTATCCAATGGGAACCCCAAAGAAGTGTCGGGGTATAGTTACATCAATCTTGTCTCCAGAGACACTTAGGGGGTTCTAATTCTGGTTTTAAAAATGTGAATATTTTAAATACATCACAGATATGTAAATACCATATCTTTTCTCTGGTATGAGAACCTGTAGATGTAAATGAGTTCTAGACTGTATGATAGATTTTATAGAAATAAGAAAAACTCAAAGGAAATGTGGTAGCGGAATGTAATGAGGGCAAAGAATAAATATGATTTGAAAAGAAAAAGAAAGCACATGTATATAGGGGTTGGGGGATTCTGGGGTGGGTAGGGATATGGATAAAACTGAGAATTAACTCATGTCATATACTGGTACAAATTCCCCAATGTTGAGTGTGATCGTGAGCTGTCTATAAAATGTACCAATAAAGAATTCAATTAAAAAATGTGAATATTGGGCTGGAGATTTAGCTCAGTGGTTCCAGTGCCTGCCTCGCAAGTGCAAGGTCCTGAGTTCGATCCCCAGTAACCACATACAATGCTAGGCATGGTGACTCACACCCACCAGCAATCAATACCACATACTACGGTGCCGGGCATGGTGGCTCACGCCTCTCATCCCAGCACTCGGGAGGCAGAGACAGGAGGATTGCTGAGTTTGAGGCTTGCCTGGGCTACACAATGAGCTCAGGGCCAGCCTGAACTACAAAAAGCGAGACCCTGTCTCAAAAAAAAAAAAAAAGTGAATATTTGAAAAACAGATATGCACTGTGTTATAGGCTACTGTGTTATACGCAAAACTTTGCATTCAATTATTCTGAAGCTGATTTTTCTCACTCTTTGATTCTAATCCAATTTTGCCTTTTTCAGTGTTCAGCAGGACAGGGACAGTGGAAGACAGCAGCTCTGTATTACTTTTTGCTGAAAGAAGCACTCCATCTGCTGCGCCTGATGCTCCCTCACAAGGCCCTCAGACTGGACGGAAGATGATGGAACGAAGATGGAAGCTGCCGATCAGTCTCTGACTCCTTCCACATCTGCTCCCTACCTCTGGAGACATAAAGCTGGGTTCATTTTTGCCTTTAATTCAGAAATAACAACTGAACATCTGAAATGTGCTAAGCACTGCTGTGCATTTGATGATGGTGGTAACATACTAAACAAGCCAAGTTCCTGCCCACATGGGACCTGGATTCTAGGGTGGCCTGTTTCCTGATGGTGAGAAAAAGGAGGCTGGGTAATATACTGTATAGTTGGTGTACGATGTATTTTTTTAATCTTGATTGTTTCCAGTCTACTTGCTAAGTCAAATTGTATTTACTCTGTGCAAAATGGTATGGTCAGTGTGACCACCAATTACCAGGAAGCCTTCTTAGCTATTCAAGTGTATTGTTGGCCAAAGAAAGCAGGCTGTTGGAAATGACATGGCAAAACACAGTGATTTTAATCAATTCTTTCAGCCAATTTCAAAAGTATGCATCACAAAGTTCCACAGTCTTGCTAAAATATTTCTTTAAACACAAAGCATGGTTTGTTTCTAAACCTCTGTGAAATAAAGGGAGTATCCAGACCCTGTACCTGTTTTGTAAGTTAAAGTGCAAGAATACAACAATGAAACTCATAGTTAATATCTCTTCAGAAAAGAAATTCATCAGCAAGATCCTAAGTCCCAGTAGCAATACAAAGAAACCACAGTCTTCAGAAAACCACATAACAGAGAATGCAATACTGTGAGCATCCCACACCATTACTTATGATAGATAACGGTATCAAAAACTAAATATAAATTATTGTGGGCATTCTAGTTTTGGCACAAGATAAGAAAAGTACTGTATGTTAAAGTTTCAATAACTGCCTTAAATTTGGCTCAGTTGAAAATAAGCCTATCCTGAGTAAATAGAAAGCATTTATTATTGCAAGTATTACTTTCAACATATCCATAGTTCTGAAAGAATCTCTTGAATTTTCTAAAAGTTGCTACATAATATAGATCTTTTTAAAATATTTTTAAATGAATATAAATAAGTGACTTTTAAACACAATGTTAAGAATAACATACAAGCCTCTTACTAAAAACTATCAAATATGGGATCGGAGATTTAGTTCAGTGGTTTTGGCACCTGTCTAGCAAGCACAAGCCCTGGTTCCATCCCCGGTAACCACATACAACAATACCGGGCATGGTGACTCACGCGCACCAGCAATCAGTACCACATACCACAGTGCTGGGCGTGGTGGCTCACGCCTATAATCCCAACACTCAGGAAGCAGAGGCAGGAGGATTGCTGAGTTCAAGGCTTGCCTGAGCTACACAGTGAGCTCAGGCCAGCCTGAACTACAAAGCAAGACCCTGCCTCAAAAAAAAAAAAGAGACATTAATATTAATGACATGAATTTTTAATATAAATATGAGAAGGAATAAGTATAACTTTTAAAGAAAATCATAAAAGAATTATCTCTTAAGCTTAGTACATTCAGCTATAAACTCAACAGTGATTAATTCATTGATAAGGTTAATAAAATCCCCATGATCTAATCAATTTATGTAAGCCCATCTCTGAGTACATGAGTCATCTAGGGAATATGTTAACTCAAACACCAAATTACAACTGGGAAAAATATCCAGAACCACATCTTAGTCCCTTTCTTGCCTTTGGGCCATAATGGCCAACATCCACAACTTAAAGGAGAGGTTCATTCTGGCTCACATTTCAATCTGAGGTCCACTGGCTCCATAGAAGGAACAACTTGGCCAAAGGCCCAGGTGGAGGAAAAGCTGCTTGTCTCATGGTGGCCAGGAGCAGAGAGAAGGGAGGGGCTGAGGCAAGGGCTCTGGGCTTGTGGATCACACCCCATCAACCAGCCTCCTCAGTCAGGCCCCACCTCCCAAAAGCAAGTCGGCTAGACCGTCCCATGCAGCCCTCCCAGGGCCCTCCCGGGAGTATGTAAGGCTCTGAAGGAGCACCTCAATGTGAGCCAGAACTGACTGCATCTGTATCACCCCACTGCACCTGGCCCTCCTTTCCAGATCAATGAAAGCACATCATACTATTTCACATTTCATTGCCCCAGAGTTAAAGGACAGCCTTACAGTTTTTCAAAATTTAGTTATTCACCACATGAATAAATGTACCACAGTTGAACCTACACTAACTGACACTGACTACTAGTAATCTCCACCTGACAAAAAGTGCTATAATAAATACCGTCTTACCTATGTCTCTATAAACATGTGTTTGTGTATCTGAGAATAAAATTCCAGGAAATTCTTATTATGATACCTAATTTGAAAAACATCTAGACCTATGGAAAGATTGAAAGAATATATAGTAAACCACTGATGATATCTTTTTATTTTTTAATTGATTTTATTGGTATGTTTTATAAACACATGATGATCACAATCAACATCAAGAAACTGGAACCAGTACACGACACGACATAATTCTCATTTTTTCCCACTGATAAGAACTTCTTCGGTACTGTAACCTCCTGACCATTTTACAAGGAAGACTACATCATGCACAATGACTCCTAAGAAAGCGAGAAGACCTGGCATTTGAAAGAGTTGTTTTAAAATTACAGGTCAAAGGAGAATAAGAGATGCAGGAGCAGGGGTGTCATGAGTCCCAGCAGCAGCCAACCACCCATCGCTGCTCCCCTGTGTGTTGGCACTCTCTGAACTGCTACCGTGAGAGGGGGTGGGACAACTTTTTTCTATAAAGAACCAGACAGTAAATAGTGTAGGCTTCTCCATCCACATAGTCTCAGTCACAACTATTTAACTCCACTGCTGTTGTGTGGAAACAGTCAGAAATAATACCTAAATGAATGGGTGTGTGTGTGTTCCACCTCATTTACAAAACAGGCAGAAGGCTGGGTTTGGCCTGCTCTTGGAGTTGATATGAAAATTACTCCTTTTAAAGGAGACCACCCTCTAGGCTATAAAACATGTTCTATTATCCAAAATCAATCACAAGCACTAGTAGCTGGCCTCTGACTTGAGATAACTAGACTGTCATTCCTGGTGTTCAGTCAAGCTCCGCTGTTCCTATTCAAGCATTTCAGGCCTGTGATACTACTAAGTATCCATTTCAGAGGCTGCTATATGCACTGTCCTTGAATGGTCTTGGACGTGCCACACATATAAGGAAGACGGAGGCCTTTGGAGGTAGGAGCCTGTCAGAGTCCATAGGTTTATATGCTAACAAGAGGCTTTGGTACAAAACACATTATCTTGCACCAAAGAGAAAAGGTTATTTTGATATTTGGACCCTCACATAGCAGTATTGTTGATATCAAGCTATGTAGTCCCTATGCAACCTGACAGATTCATAAATGAAATCTTTGTGGTTAGTTCCTTTTAAGTCCCGTAATTTTGCCTCTTGAATCAGATGTTTTATTTCATTGGGTTCTTTCTGTAGAAATGCAGAACCGGGGCTGAGTTTCTTTATGATGAAAAATGTTATGCTTCTGGTGCTTTAAAACTGCATAGCCATAATTATTAAGCCAGTGTTAGATGGGGTGCCATAGTTTGGATCTGGAATATCCCCCAAAGGCCCATGGGTCACAGGCTGGGTCTCTGCATTAGTGTTATTCAGAGGGTGGAACCTTTAAGAAGTGAGGTCTAGTGGGAGGCCCGTAGGTCACTGGAAATATGCCCTCAGCGGAGATTACAGGATCCTGGTCTCTTTCCTTCTCTCTCTTTTGCTCCCCACCCATGAAGCGAGTATTTGGCCACACACTACTGCCATGACATGCTGCCTCATCACAGGCCTTAAAGCAACAGGGCTAATCAATCACGGACTGACACCTCCAAAACTGTGAGCCAAAATCCACTTCTTATCTTCATGATCACTGATGTATTTATTACACAGGGAGTAACTGGACCTGTTCCTGATCACTGCTGTTTTCTGCTCAGCTTCATTAGCATCTTCCTTCTCACATCCCTTTCTTTTCCATCTATATTTGATATTTCTATCCTATTTTTCTTACCTGAAGCCAATTAAAAACAAATGAGTATGGTCACATACTTATATTCAGTTTCCTCTCCATCAGACAGGACAGCAGTGCCCACCTGCCAGTGTCACGAGAAGTGAAAAGCACCTTGCAAATGAAAAGCTGAATGTGCTACAAATGCAAGTGAGTCATTATTTGTGGAAACACAGAAGGACAAGTCCAGTCATTTGAAAAGTCTCACCCAATATGTTTCTGTGTTGTTTGCATAATCCCAGAGATGGCTTTATCAAATTAGTGATTATTATACAGTGTGGATATAATATACACACAATCAGATCCATGTCTGTCTAGCCACAACATTTGGTCTTTTTATATATTATGAGATTTTGCTGTGTCACTGGACCATAAAAATTTCAATCATCCTGTATTTCACTTATTAATTCCTAAGTGGCTGGACACCCTCCCCCTTAGAATCTTGCTTTTATGCTGTTATTTGGGTAGAAAATATAAGATACTTGAGATATGAGAACTACTAGCCAATTGGTGTGGAAGTTTTTATCACACTGTCCTGCAGTGTCAGATTTCAGTAGGAGCACAAGCTCAGGACCTTACCACAACAGAAGGTCAAACGGACTGCCTTCCAAGTTCACTGTCTATCTCAAGCCCTAGCGTGTTAGTCCTGAAGTGCCAGCAGGTTCTGGCATCTTCCCCATAAGCATTATGTATAGTATGTCTCACAAAGACCCAGAAGGGATAAAATGAATGACAGTTTGGAATACTTCACGTGTTCTTGAGCCAGCAGTCCTAAGCTCCAACCCCCAGGCCATTATTTAATGTTCTAAAACCCTGGATAGCACTCGTCATCCATGAGCTACACTTCCTGTGAGGATATCTGTCAAGCATGCTTTGGGAGTGAGCACACGCATGCACACACACACACACACACACACACACATACATTTCTCAGAAATTCTCCCTACGTTTAGGTGACTTCTACTTTAGCAGTCCTACTTTCCCTAAAATAAACCAGAAGTTCACTTCTCCAGCTTCTTTGCAGCATGAGTGCAGGTATAGTCGGCCTTCTGGCTTGACAGGTTCCACACCCATGGACTCAACCCATTACAGATCATAAACGTCCACAAACAACTGCATCTGCACTGAACATAGACAAAAGCTTTTTCTTGTCATTATTCCCTAAGCAACAATAGTAAGTGATTTACATAGCATTTACATTGGATTAGGTATTATAAGTAATACAGAGATATGTGAAATAAACAGAAGGATGTGCATAGGTTATATGCAAACATTACACCATTCAACTATAAATGGGACTTGAGCATCAGAGCTCCTGGAACAAAGTTCCCTGTGATACTAAGGAATGACTGCAAGTGAATTAGACACTCTCTCTGGAGGCTTTAAGCAATATATAGCAATAACAACAAGCCTAGGCACCCTTCAATTTTCTCTGCAATGAGAGCAATTAAAATTGTTTTAGGGCTGGAGATTTAGCTCAGTGGTTCCAGTGCCTGCCTAGCAAGCGCAAGGTCTCTGGTTCAATCCCCAGTAACCACATGCCACAATACCAGGAGGGGTGACTCATGCCCACCAGCAATCCGTACCACACACCACAGTGCTGGGCGTGGTGGCTCATGCCTGTAACCCCAGCACTCGGGAGGCAGAGGCAGGAGGATTGGTGAATTCAAGGCTTGCCTGGGCTACACAATGAGCTCAGGGCCAACCTGAACAACAAAGCGAGACCATGTCTCAAAAGCTAAAAATAAAAATAAAGGGGCCGGAGGGTTAGCTCAGTGGTTCCGGCGCCTGCCTCGCAAGTGCAAGGTCCTGAGTTCAATCCCCGGAAACCACATACAACGCTGGGCGTGGAGACTCATGCCCACAAGCAATCAATACCACATACCACAGTGCCGGGCATGGTGGCTCACGCCTGTGGTCCCAGCACTCGGGAGGCAGAGGCAGGAAGATTGCTGAGTTCGAGGCTTGCCTGGGCTACATAGTGAGCTCAGGGCCAGCCTGAACTACAAAGCGAGACCCTATCTCAAAACAAACAAACAAACAAATAAACAAATAATAAAAATAAAGAAGTCTCCAGTTTTAGAGAACATCATCAGAAGAGGCCTGTGAGTATCAGAGATAACAAACAAATCAACAAAAATCTATTGTATCTATGACCTACGAAGGTAGCAGAATACTTTTCACAAAGACTTTCTACTTTTACAAGAGAAAATGAGCTACTAAATAAGTTGTACCCTAAATCTCATTTATGTTTAAGCAAATGAGAGTATATTCTGCCGGTTCCAAGTAAGAGCCTCAAACTCCAGCTGCTCCGCTTATCAAGGAGAGAGGCTCAGGCGCGGTTACCAAAGCGCTGCAGACCCCTCCCCTGAGCTCTCCGCTGAGCGGGCCTCAGCGCGGGAAGAGTGTGCATCGCGTGTTCTCCTCCCCTCACTTTCTGCTAGTCGAATATTTTTCTTTTTTATAGATTTTCTTTTTAAAACATGATATGCCTTCATTTATATTGTTCTAAAGATTAATCTGAAGATGACAACATAGTTTTACTTATTTATCACAGTCTAATATAGTGTGCTTTTTGTCACCCTAATCTTATTTAATTCCATTTCTCTCCCTCCCACCTGCTGCTTGTTATTATGTTCTTTTCATTGCATTAATGTTAAACTTCATAAGACATTAAAATTATCACTTTGTACAATCAATAATAAACCACCTGCTTATCTCCCCGACTATTACTCATTTTCTTCTTGCATCTTTATACTACATACATACTGTTCTCCTTCTACTGGAGAAAGAGTTTTGCTTTGGTATAAAATAACTACCAGTGAATTCTAAAAATATCTGTACTTCTCTTTCACTGTTGAAAAGTTTCATTTTATTAGGTTGGCAATTTTCTTTCATCACTATCTTTGTATTTTTATGCTACATATTTACAGTACATGATGCTCACATTCATCACGGAGAGTTGCTGCATGTACATGACACGTCCTAATTCTTTTTTCATCTCCTTCCTTTCCCCTCGTGTCCCTCCCTCACCTGGTCCCCTTTCACGGGAGTTCCATCTCCCTGTTTCCTGTGTCAGTCTACTGGTTTCTGAATTCTATTGTTGCTCATGAGCATTCAGTTACTGGCTTTCTATGAATCTTTTAAAGAGAGTGTGCTTTTGTTTCTCTAGCTGTCTTCATTTTTTGCTTACTTTGGTCTTTAGTAGTGAAACTATGATGCACCGAGGTATGTTTTTGTTTGTGCTTCCACGGCTTAGAATTCCATGAACTCCTTTAATCAAGGTTCAGTTTGGTGAAATTTTCAGCTATCATCACTGAAAATTCTTCTTGCTCCATTTCTTTCCTCTACTTATCCTAGAAAATCTACTGTGTGTGTATTAGACCTTGTTAGCATATTCGACATGAGACACTGTACACATCTATCTTTTTAAAATCTGAACTCCAGTGTTCATTAATTCTATACTCTGCTATGCCCTTTCAAATACAGTATTTTTCTACTGTAGAATAACCATTTCATTTCGTATAGAATTTTATTTTTGTTTTATCTAGAATTTCACATAATTACCCATTGTTTTTAAAATTATTAGCTGATAATTTTTATTTTCTATTGTTTTCTCTATTATTAGTCTCACATACTCTTCACTCTTTGCATGTCTTGTAATTTTTTAATTGTGTACCAGACATACAAGTCTGCAGGTACTATAGGTGATTTTATCCACCAGGGAGAACTGTCTTCTGTCAAAGGAAAACATAGATACTATGAGAGATAATATGAAAGACTGGTTATGATTCCAGTAATGGGTTAAGCTTAAAACAAAGCAGAAAACAGCCAAATTTACAAACAAGCATTCCTTCTATTAAAAAAAAAACATGGCTACATAAAGTTATTGTAAAAATTCTCTCCAATTAACTGCGTACACAAACTGCTACACTGAGAGACAGAAATGAAAATTTGTGTCAGTACTTAATGTACACGTCTAATCAACAAAACTTAACGAGTGCTGGAATCCACCAGCACTGTGGTAGCTCTCAGAGGGTCCTTCTATTCCTTTATTCCTAGGAATATACTGACTCTGATATCAAGGTTTCTCCTTGTTGAAAATTGTGAAAAGTCCTTATATTTTCTTATAATTATGCAGTACATTATGCCTGTCTTAAATTCTGAACCTTCCCCATCTCCAAAGCTATCTTTTCTTTTCAGAACCCCTCTGTAAGCACCTAACTGGTATATTGTGTGTGTGTGTGTGTGTGTGTGTGTGTGTGTGTGTGTGTCTTAACTTGCTGGGCCCTCTTTAAGGTATTTCTCTTTAAATGTATATTGTCTTTGTTTTCCAAGACTTACCACTACCCTTTCCTCGCACTCTGCCATTTTAATGTACCTTCACTAGTAGAGACCTACAAGGACAGTCAAGTGGAAATTTTTAAAAGAAGCAGTGAGGCTCTTCAACCCTAACAGGAAGGCACAACCCACCTTAGCTAATATACAGAGCCAGTGATGATCTGACCAAAGCAATTCAGGAAGTAGGTAGTTCTTATAGGGCACACTGGGAGAAGAATGCCAGCAATAATTGTTCTCCACTCCCAGTCCATTCTTTGTAGGTGTCATCTCTAGTCTGTCACAGGTGGTGAAAAATTTAAAGGCCACTTTTATTCTTTCAATCAACAGCTTGATAGGAGCCAATAAAAATGCAATCCCTTTAATGGACAGGTTAATGTACTGACAAATTGAGGTCTCAGGCCCCCATACTTGGCACACAAACAGATGATCTCTTTCCTCAAACAGCTCTTCCCTTCCTATCAAAGGATATGAATTATTTGTCCAAACAATCTCCCACTCTGAACTTCATACAAAAGCTTGGCCTGTGTTGAAATCTGGGTGGGGCCCACCAAATCTAAGGCTCTGTTTTTCAGGGAAAAATCAGGTGTGTGGTATAATAGATCAAATGAAATCAAAACACTTTGTGATGCCAAGCATTTCTAGCAGCCAAATACCATGCTGGATCGAGCTGGATGGCTCAGCCTTCACAAGGTCAAAGAGGTGCTGCTTAAAGATCATTTGATACTGTTCCTTCTACAAGTGTCCTGTTTCCTTATACTTCCATGAAACAGAGTTTTTAAAAGTTCAAGGGATTAGAGTGTGTGAGTAGTTTCGTTGGTACTTTTTTTTTCCATTGATACATTTACTTATAATTGTCTAAATTACTTTGGCTTATTAGCACATTGCTACATTTTTTTTTCAAATCCATTTTGACACACTTTCAAATGTTCATAAAGGTGGCACCTTGGTACAGTCTGCTCACACAAGCAAATAACCAGACTGCTGAGATGATGAAAGACTATGTATCCTCTTTGGTATGACTATTTCTGGTCACGCATCTCACCACTTCACAGGTACCCAGAAGCTTGATCTCAATAAAGAGGTTGACAGAGCCAAACCTATTTTCATCTTTCCTTCATCCAAAGTATAAACCTAGTTCTTATCCTTCATTTCAACTTTAGCTGTATCCAAAAACTTCATCCACATTTTCAGAGCACTACCTTTGCAAAACACCTACCCTCTGCAATCTCCTGCCAATTCTGTGTCATAATCTTTGCCAATGGTTGCATCAACTCGTTGCCTATTGTGTGTGGAACTCAATAATGCGTGGATTCAGAGACACCATGAGTCAAGTCATGCTGCCTGCCCACCCAAATATAACTATGCATAGAAAACTTTTGCATAACACATTCTGTAATGAAAGATATTAGTTTTGGCTCCCTACTCTGGCTTTAAAAAGAAATCCATCATAAAATAACAATAGTTAACTTTGCAGATCACCACAATTTTATAAAGGAATTTGACAACCATTATCTCATCTGAGCCCCACAAGAATTCAGCGAAGCTGACAAAGCAGGCATTAGCTTTATTGTAAAGATTATGAAATCAGGACCCATGGAGGTTAATTATGTTCCTGAAAGACCTTCTAGGGAAGCAGCAGACTCCTGGTGTTATGATGGTTCCAGCACATCACACCACCTCAGTTAAACCTGATGAATGTAGTCTCAGTACAAAGAACAGGGCCTACGAGAGCTTTAAAATCAACAATCACTGGGATAAACATCTCTTCCTTCTGAGTGTGATGCCAAATTACTACAAAGCCCTTGGTCTCTAAGAGTACTTCACACTGCTGTGTTACATTTTTTCTTTCCATGAGGTCACATGGCTCTTCGCCTTTCTGCTGTTGCACGTCTTAAATAATACAGATGTCCTATCTGTTGGACCCTCTCTGTTGGAAAGGACAGTCCTATTGCTCAAGCAGTGATGCGAAGCTAGCCCAACAGTAGTAACTGATGACTTCTGCGCTTCTGTGCAACTCCCCTCCCTCACCCTTTCAGACATTGTTCCTGCTTAAAATTTTAATATTCTGTTAATTGTAGACTTTTGCATTTTCTAATATCACATGCCTATATCACTTGTTTTGATGACCAAGATTCTTAGTGAGTTTTGTGTTCGTGACAAGTACCCCACACTCTAGACCAGTTTCTTTGAAATCTTTTTTGGATTAAAAGCAGGTAAGTTCTATGGAGTCACACAAACTTAACTTGAGGCTGCTCCAGGCACTCAGGATATCATGACCACAGTTTGGGTCTGGAACTGGTACTGCAGAGAAGGAGGGGAGGAGGAGAGGAAAAGGGAGACAGAAAGAGAAAGAGACAGAAAAACAGAACAAAGAAATAAAAAGGTGGTTGAGGCTTAATGGGAGGAAGTAGGCATATAAGATGTAGCCTTGAAAGCGCGCAGGAAGCCCTTGTACTCTCTCTCCCTCTCTCTCTCTCTCTCTCCCTCTCTCTCTCTCTCTCTCTCTCCCTCTCTCTCCTCTCTCTCTATCTCTCTCCCTCTGTCTCTCCCTGTCTCTGTCTCCATCTCTGTCTCTCTGACTCCATCTCTGTCTGTCTCTCTCTCCCTCCCTCTCTGTCTCCATCTCCATCTCTCTCTCCTCTCTCTATCTCTCTCCCTGTCTCTCCCTGTCTCTGTCTTCATCTCTGTCTCTCTGTCTCCATCTCTGTCTCTCTGACTCCATCTCTGTCTCTCTGACTCCATCTCTGTCTCTGTCTCTCTCTCCCTCCCTGTCT
>PVIC010000399.1:114527-127482 GCA_004025085.1 Thryonomys swinderianus
TCTCCCTCTGTCTCTCTGTCTCTCCTGTTCCTGTCTCTCTCTCCCTCTCTCCCTCTGTCTCTCTGTCTCTCTCCTGTTCCTGTCTCTCTCTCCCTCTCTCCCTCTGTCTCTCTGTCTCTCTCCTATCTCCCTCTCCCTCTGTCTCCATCTCTCTCTCCCTCTGTCTCTCTCCCTCTGTCTCTCTCTTGTCTGTCTCTCCCTCTCCCTCTGTCTCTCTGTCTCTCTCCTTCCCTCCGTCTCCCTCTCCGTCTCCTTCTCCCTCTCTCCCCCCTTTGCTGCCCTCAGGTGAGCAGCTCTGCCTTACCACCACGTGTCCCAACCATGATGTTCTTTCTCACCATGTCCCAGAAACAACAGTGACAAGTGACCAAAAACTGAAACCAGTTTTCTGAAGCCAGAAGCCAAATTAAGACTTTTCTCCTCTTAAGTTGTTCCTCTATGTACTCTGTCACTTAATTGCTTTGGCCTCCACTACCCATCACAGAATGCTGAGGTCTTAGGGAGTCTCTCATCCATAAAATTATCTAAAAAAATGTTCATCAAATGCCCAACACAGGATAACTATACCATACGTGATAGCCATTATAAACATCATGATGTATGACTTACTCTCCCATTTATTTTTAAATTTCTAATTGTAATTAAATACAAAGTGAGATTTACCATATTTACCATTTTTACATTCAGTAATGTTAAGCACATTTGTACTGTTATACAACCATCACCACCATTCACTCAGCTCCAGAAATCTTTTCATCTTACATAATTGAAATGTCCTCATTAAATAACTCCCTATTCCCTTTTCCCTGTATCCTAGCAATAACTATATGCCCTATGTCTGTATGAATCTGACTTCTCTAAGTGTCTCATATCAGTGCAATCATGTGTCAGACCAGGAAAGTAGCTCAGTAGCACTGTGCCTGTCTGGCAAATACAAACTCCAGAGTTCAATCCCCAGTACAGAAAAAATGTGTGTGTGTGTGCGTGCGTGTGTGTGTGTGTGTGTGTGTGTGTGTATCTGTCCTTTTGTGACTGGCTTACTTTACTTGGCATAATATCCTCATGGTCTATTCATATTACATGTGTGATAATTTCTTTCCATTTTAAAAGCTTAATACTATGCCATTATATATATGTACATTTTGTTTATCCATTTATCTTTTGGTTAACACTTGCTTTTTTCTACCTTATAGCTACTGTAAATTATGCTGCTATGAATTATTACTATAACTTTCATTTTTAACTTATTTTCTCTAGATCTCCAGATAATGAGAGTTTATCCAGCAAATCAAAAAGTCAATGTCAAATCATTCTAATGCTCACTTTGGTTATAGTCTAATGCAGAAGTCAGGAATCAAAAACTGTATGATCTGCAGTAGTAAAAAATAGTAACTTTTCATCATTTTTAAATAGTAAATTTAAGCCTAAAGTTTTGATTAATATATTCTGGATTAACTCAACAAGAATGGAGAACAAGAACAAGCTAGTTCTTCCAAATCTACTATCCAATGGAAAAGCATCTACAGGAAGTCTGCTGATTCTGTCAGCCAATACACCTTAGTTACTTGTGCAAAAACAAGGTAATGTTAAAAATTTTGCTGATATATTTTGCATTTGTGATAAGATTTCTTAGAAGCAGTGCCTTCTCAGTAACTGAGAAATCCTGGGGGAAAATTTTATTATGATCAAAAAATGGTTGGGCCAGAGGGTTAGCTCAGTGGTTCCAGCGCCTGCCTCACAAGCGCAAGGTCCTGAGTTCGATCCCCAGTAACCACATATAATGCTGGGCATGGAGACTCACGCCCACCAACAATCAACACCGCATACCACAATGCTGGGCGTGGTGGCTCACGTCTGTAATCCCAGCACTTGGGAGGCAGAGACAGGAGGATTGCTGAGTTCGCGGCAGCTTGCCTGGGCTCCATAGTGAGCTCAGGGCCAGCCTGAACTACAAAACGAGACCCTGTCTCCAAAAAAAAAAAAAAAATGGTTTTGTCCAGTTATATTACAAGGAAAATAATAGATGTTGGGACTTGAAAGTCTGACTTTCTTTCTTTTTTTCTTTCTTTCCTTAATTTATTCTCAAATACAGTGAGCAGCTAAGAAAAGTGAGACATTATTCTGGGTTCTGGACAACTTGGAGCCTCAGACTGGAGTCTACTGATCTAGACGATCATTTAGAGCGATCATTTCAATAGTGTAATGTGGCCCCATTTAGGGCCACCCTCCGAAGGAGAAAGGATGTTCCCCAGAAAACATTTACAGAATACTCTGGGAACTTGTTACCACTGGTCCTGAACATTTCCCATCCTCTGTCTTCGAAGAGTTTGATAGCCATCTTTTATTGTACCATCTGAGAATGAGTTAACTTTATGATTATTTATTAGAGTTCTCCAGATAAACAAAAATAAGGGGGATAAAGGTGATAGAGGTGTAGATAGAAATGGAGATTAAGAGGGAAATGGATGAAGTGATGTAGGTGGAGGTGGAGGTAGAAGTGGAGAACTGGTACAGACACAGATGGTGACGGAGCTCATAACAGAGAAATGGTGATGGAGGCTGGAAAGTAAATGTTTCGGGTTCTCCTTCAGTGACTCTACTTTATAACATTATAACACAAAAGAAACCATGATGAAGCATAAGTAAGTGGGTGTGGTTGTATTCCAATAAAGTTTTATTTATAAAAACAGATGATAACTTTGACCCACATCTTAATTTATTGATCTTCTACTTTTTATAATAGCCTCATTCTGTTTTCTTAATCAGGAACCCAAAATGTGAAAGGATATTTGTATTTACAAGATGTCTCCTCACTATCAACTGGATGGAAAGGGTAGCGTGCAGGCAGGAAGGCAGATGCTGACAACCTGCAAAGCCAGATCTAGAGGTCCCCTCTGGGGGACATTACTCATGGACACTCTCACAGTATCACTAACAGGACCGCCTGTCAGAGATGAGAAGCTCAAATAAATTACAGCATTATAATTTAAACTAGAGTAGTACTATGTGTGTTACTAGAGTTGTTTCAACCATCATGGTTAAAGAAAGATACGAAATACTTTTTAATCCATCTCGTATCATAGTATGGTATATGAGTTGCCAGCTCCCTTCCCAGGGAAAGAAATTAAGACCCAAGTGGTTAAAAAGTCTCACAGCCCATAGATTCCAGGTAAGAAGAGAAAATGTTATGGTCACATTTTCAACCCTCACCAGGTATAAGAATGTGTACCGGGAACTCTCATGCCTGTTTTCTTGACCAAAGTGCTTGTGGACTTCAACCATTTAGCCCAACAATAAATGATGTTACTGTAGCAACTTGGGATCTGAAATCACCCCTACACTTCAGATCTCTTCTACTTCTAGGTTTATACGTAGAGAGGTAAATACATTGTACCAGAACATGCTGGCAACTAAGGAGTCCCAAAGGTTTGAGTTCAAAATCTTACTTTGTCACTTGCCTGCTATTGTGCTCCAGTTTAATTCTTTGGGTTTCCGTTCACTTTTTTTTTTTTTTTTTTTTTTTGAGACAGGGTCTCGCTTTGTAGTCCAGGCTGGCTGAGCTCACTATGTAGCCCAGGCAAGCCTCGAACTCAGCAATCTTCCTGCCTCTGCTTCCTGAGTGCTGGGATGACAGACGTGAGCCACCACGCCCAGCACTGTGGTACGTGGTATTGATTGCTGGTGGGCATGAGTCTCCACGCCCAGCACTGTATGTGGTTACCGGGGATCAAACTCAGGTCCTCGTGCTTGCGAGGCAGGCACCGGAACCACTGAGCTAACCCTCCAGGCCCCGTTCACTTATTTATGAAACATGGGAAACAGCATCTACTGAGATAGGAGATTGGGGCACAGCAAAAGCTGACTGGGGAAGTGGGTGTGCCTGTTAATTACAAGACCCTTGCTACAAGTACAGGACAGTTCCTAAAGCCTTGAACATGGACCTCTCAGGAGAATTACAGCAGGTTTTCAATAGGATGTCTAGATCTGCTATCAGCCTGGTGGGATCTCAGCACTGCTTTTCAGGACTCTATGGAAAAGTTCCCATGGGTTTCCTGAGATTTACAGCATAAAAGAACATGCTGGCACCATGAAGGTATTACTATCATACTTTTTGTGATAGCCTGTGCTGTCTTTCTCAGGCACAGCAGGTACTTTTATCTCTGCTCTCATCTTCTTTTTCTATTTATTTGGCCCAAGGTCACTCTGCAGAGCCAGTTCCCCTCTCACTCTTCATTTGTGCTTTCTTGAATTAACTTGGCCATTGATTTTTGCTTGTTTTGTTCAGTATTTTGTTTAAGGTGAGAAGAACTTGGAATCCAACTCCAGAAGTAGAAGCAAGCTATCCAGATCCCAGTAACAATTACTTGGTAAACCATGTTTTAGAACTGGATAACACTACCACGTAGAAACATATGAGTGTTATAGATTGAAGAGATATACTGGAATCCTAACCACCAATTCCTTGTGAATGTGGCCTTGTTTGAAGACAGATTCCTTACAGAAAGAATCAAGTTAAGATGAGACTATTAGAGTAGGTTCTAATTCATTATGACCATTCACCTTATAAAAAGGGAGAAACTGGGAAGTAGAAACACATATGCATCCAGGGAAGGCAATGTGAGGTCAGAGGCAGACATAAAGGAATGCCTGAGGCTATGAAAAAAAAGTAAAAAAGACAAGGAATGATAATTTATCTAAAGGCTTCAGAGAGCATGAGCCAAGCACCACCTGAGTTCAGACTTCCAGCCTCCAGAACTGTAAAACAATAAATGTTTGTTCATCTAAAATACAAACCTTCTGGCACTTTAAGAGGCCTAGCAAAAGAATCCGTGAAAATTCCATACAGATATTGTATAGTTCATTCCCTGAAACATACTGGATGCTTCAAAGTGTGTAGAATATATAAATGTTCTTTTAAAAGTCTAGATACCATTTATTGAACTAATGATAAGTACTGAATCAGGTTACTCTATGTTCTCATCAATAATTCTTATAATGGTTCTATGATACATGGGACAGTAGCTGTCTCATCCACATTAGAGAAATGGAAACTGGAGCCCATCGAAGTTAAGTAACTTGTGAACAGGAAATGTTCACTGAAAATAGCAATGACACTGGAGGATTTAAGTGCTTGACCATACAAATATGTAATTTAAGTACACTATACCATTCTGGGTCTGTTTCCTAAACTTCAGTGGCATGTTTCACAATATAAACTTCTAGAAATGTTCTACAACTAAATTCTGCTAAAAGAATAAGTAACTGGAATGAAGAGTATATGGTGGGTATGAGATACGCGGTTCCCCAGATCCTTTTTCCAAGAAGGGCTTCCTTCCCCAGATATCAACCCCTTTCAAGATAACTGAGCTACAGAAAGACCTAACCCAACATCACAGAGTTGCAGGACATCTACACCAATGGCTGAGCAAGACGGTGTGGCATTTCCAGCCAAGGCCAACCTATTGGAAGACACTACTTGCCCTAAAGCTACCTTCCCAGGTGGACAGAGATAGTCATGCTCCACTTTAAGTTACTGTAACAGACTGCTCCAGAACCTATAAAGAAGAGAAATTTGTTTCACACAATGCTTGTTGCTGAAAATTCCAAGATTAAGCCACCAACATTTGGCATCTGGTCAGGGCCTTCTTGCTGCATCTTCCAATAGCAGAAATTATCAGAACAAGAGAATGAAATGCTCCATGAAACTCTTTTACCAAGGTTTTGACCCTATCCATACAGGAAAATGCTCATGGCCTTATCACCTCTTAAAGACACCATGTTTTATTACTGTTAGGTTGGCAACACCTAAATTTGGAAAAGGACACCTTCAAACCATAACAGCCCTGTACTATGGATGGGCATCTCCCACCCAAGTGTACTTTTCCCTGTCATTCTTTTCTTAGACATTGTTCATTAAATATGTGCCATATACCAAACTTCATGTCTGTGTCTGCTTCCCAAGAACTCCTGAGGTTTTGCTGGCAAAAGTGATTACTAGTTGAGATAAGAAACTGACAAGGTGCTGGGAGCCAAAGATCCTCATGTGTAGGCCCCTGTAACTTAAGTCCAGAAGGAGGGAATACACTGGGGTATGGAACAAGGACTTAAGCATCTGAAAACACCTCTCTCTACCCATTGATTAACAGATTTGAGGTCTCATTGACTTTAAATGCAGAGTAGAAACTTCATCAAGTAAAGCTAAATGTAGGAGAGAACATTTTCCCAGGACAGTCTAGAAGTAGTCCCTCTGATATTTGAGGAAGCAAATGTGCAAGGCCACATTACTGTATTTTTCAACTAATATGGATCATTTCCACCAAACATACATGTTTGACTAAAAAAACACCTATTCAAAGGAAAGTGTAGATTTTTAGTCATGGAGGGGAATTTGTGCAAAAAAATCCTTACAATTTGTGCAAAAAAAAGTCTTTGGCAGATAGTACCTGTTTTCAAAATACCCACTTTCTCCCAAGGTCAATATTAAAAGAATCTATGTATAGAGACAGGAAAACATAAAAATATCCTATGAAAAATTTTGAGCCAATTAAAAATTTACAGAGAAAGTGACCCATTCCCCACATGGTCACTGATATTTCTTGGCACTTTGAGCTTAACCGTGCCTTTCAAAGTGATTATTCCTTGTCAGGGACCATTAATGTCTGATAAGAACAACCTATCTTGTGTTTATTCTTAATTCCTTAGAGAAGAAATAATTTTCTCCATTGGTATGCAACTCTCCCCTTTCCAACTCCAAGAACCAATACAAGGATTAAAAACAGCCTAAGACCTGGCACCAAAAAGTGAGGTCACCTCTTGGCAATCCACAAACTCACCATCCCATGCCCTTGTCACAAAGCAACAGTGTCTTCTTGCCCCAAACTTTGCTGAGGGCAAGAAAAATCAAATGGTGTAGAATATTTACTGTGATAATTAGGAAATACGTGGAACTCTACAGGAAACAGAACTATAGAGATCTTTAGCCTAGCCTCTTTCTTTTTTCAGGTTGGGAAACAGAAACCCACAGTCACACAGGGTACTAGAGGTCAAGAGTCTAGCCATCAGATTTTCAAACCAAACTGACTTCCACTACAGCAAATCACCACCCATACTGTCATTTTTTCCTACAACATAACCTAAGGGGAAAACTTCAACTGTTCAGTCTAATTCACTTCAGGAATATCATCTCACCTTTGTCATTCTATGTCTTCTGCATTAAGAGACATTTCCAAAATAATTCTAACTGAGATCCATCCCCAAAGAATAATGACAATGGTTGGTGAAAAATCCACTTCAAAATTAAAATTCTGTACATATTTTCCCCCGGTTTAAAATACAGTCTGTCCCTAATCTCCACTAAGGAAAAACAAAAGGTACTGAAAAGAAATATAGAGACGCTCACAAGACTAGTGCAACGCTAACTGGCAGACACTTTTCCCAGAATATGGAAAGAGATGCTACTAATTGCAAAAATAAATCCAACACCTGCCCCTCTGAAGCTACAGTTCTGACCTGGCACTACCCTCAGAAACCCACATCTGTATGCACCAGAAAATGACTCAGACATTTCCATGCTGTGTAGGTGCAAATTTTTAGGCAGTTTTAATCTCTTCAGAGCCTCACCTCATACTTTTATCTCAAGGAAGAAACTAATTAAATAATTTAGGGAGTGGGAGAGAGGTGAACAGGCTGAGGCAACACAGGCTGCAAGGAGCTTCTCCAAGGCCAGAGTGAGCCAGGGGGCCCAGCAAGAGACGAGCTATGGAGTCTTCTCTCCTGGATGCTAACAGCTCAGGAAAGAACCATGAGAGGGTCACACTTTAGTAAAGCACTGGGAGAAACACAGGCATAAAATAGAAATTAAGTGGCTGAAATGTTGCTAGTGAGACCCAGAAAAATGGCAAGACATAGTATTTGCCATCTTCATTAGATCATGCAGAACACAAAACCAGGATCTGGAGGAAAAACTTGGTGTTCAGGATAAATGAGAGGAGATGAGGAGAGCTAAATGGAGAATAAAAAAACAGCGAATACCAAAATCAACACCACCACCAAATGTTGGGGAAGAAATCAGAGAAGCAGGAGGGTAAAAAGCTGAAGTAATTACAAAATAATATGGGAAAATTTAAATGAGAGTTCAAAAAACACTCAAGTAACTGGAATATTCCTTCACCAACTTCTATCCGAAACTGATGAGAGAAGCCCCAGCTAAGACACATATTCAGAACTCCTAAATTACATGCATAGTTTAACATATAAACTCATTCTGTCTAAAAAAAAAAAAAAAAAGGAAAACAGTTCCACAGGAAGAGATTACCTGCAACAGAACAAAAATAAGTTTCAGCTGTCCCTCTGCTAGGACTGAAAACTCAGAAAAATGCAACAATTATAACTAAATTTAAGCTGACAAAGAGGCTTCTAAGAGACCTATTAAATGATGAAGAGGTGACTGTAAAAATGTTTTATTATGTAAAAGGATCGGTGGTGAACTCTGGAAATTACTGAAGCTAATCTAAATAACTGGCTTTTAAAATCCTGACCAAGCTACATAAACATGTAGAATACCTCTTAAAAATATAGAATATGTATAAAAATGATTTAATGATAATAATCTGAATCTAAAACTCACTTTATATTTTTTAAATCTCATAACTGAGAAAGGGAAGTAAAACAGATAAAATCCTTGTTTGATATAGAAAACAAAGTTATTCCATTATTAATTTTTATTTTTATAGAAATGTATTTTTCATATTTTTATAAATTTAAAGATCACTAGGAAAAATAAAAGTAAAATACACCAACTTAATCACAAAAGAATGTAGAGGTTAAAAAGAAATACCTAACAAAGAACAGAAAACAGTACAAAGAGGAAGAAAACTTTTTACTCTGAAAAATAGTAAAGTGGCAAAAATAAATAAAAACAATAAAATTATTGTATGAGACTTTTTAAATTGTACATACTTTCTTCTCAAGGTTGAAAATAAAATGACCAGAAAAAGATATTTTAAGTTAACAAACACTAATCAAATTTTAAAAGTAGATTAAAATAAAAAAAAAAATAGCATTATTAGTTTGAACAAAGTCAAATTCCAGGTAGACTATTAAACAAGACAGGCTGAAATTTTATATCAATAAAGACAGAACCCAAACTAAATGCAAAATAACAATAAATATTTGCTGTATACCACATTAATATATAACAAATATATGAAGCAAAAGTTACAAATTAATATTTAAAGAATAAAGACTTTACATACAAGCTAATACAAATTCTGATAAATAACCCTTACTAGAAAGTTAAAACAAACTAATGGACTACCTGTTCTTTTAACTATAAAGGATTTTAAAGCCATGTTATCAAAACTTTTGAGGTAGACTCAGACAGCTCTTCAAGAAAGTTTACTTAAATTCTCTTAGAATGAAAAAGAGAAAAATAAAATTAAATGAACTAAACACTCAAACCAAAAAAAAAAAACAAATATATGTTAAGGTACTTTCTAAAACATAGTGCTGTTAAACTGTAAAACTATCACTAATAACTAAATTCCCGGGCAGACTCTTCAGAACACATACATATAAATACAAACCTCTAGTTACTCAAATAAAGAAAATAAAAAGAGGCACAGGCAAATGAAAAGACAGATAAAGAGAAAAAAGCATATTTTGTATAGATCTACACTAAGGAAATCTTTACCATCAGCAGATTCCTCTAAGAAAATAGTCACTATCAAGCCAAAACCAAGAACCTTTTCCTTGTATAAGTCAAAGCTGTGAGAAAAAAATTGGAAAAGTTACCCAAAATTATCCTCCTCGAGGCTACAGGTCATACTGGTTTTTTGTTTTTATTTTTCAGACAAGCTCTTTTAAATAAGGAATAAATTATTTTTATAGTTACATCATGTCAGAACATAGAAAGTATAGAAAGCCTGCCAGCACAATTTACATAACGGATCTATCTCATCTTGAAACCAAAACCAGGTAAGAGGAAAACCAAAAGTAAAAAAGAGAAAAAAAACCTATGAACTTATAGCCTGATTTTATAACTATAGAAATAAAAAATCTAAATAAAATACCACAAAGAGCTCTTTGTATTATTTTGTAAGAATGACCCACCATAAGGTTTACACACAGAACCCAAGAGCCATTCAAAACAAAGCGTTGCATTACTACGATGTATCAGTGGTGATTAAAACAACGTACCACCCAGCCAAATCGAGAAGTCCCTACAGTCAGCTGTTCACACCATATCTAGATATTGAAGAATAAAAATAAATGTCCAGCCATCTGGATATTCCCCTTAGAAAGTCAAAGTGTTAACTATCCAGATATCTGAGACTAAAATATTCATCAATTCAGAAAAACTATAACCCAAAAAAAAAGAAAAACAGCATATTTTAAGGCACATCCTCATTATGAGCAACAGAAACTCCCCTTTCCACCCAAGAAACCCCCAGAGCTCCAGCCTTTCTGCCACTGATTACAAGTCATTGCCTCTCTATTAAGCCATGGATGCTGCTCAAAGCCAATTTCAGTGTCCCCTAAAAAGTTCCTAATGCCCTTTTCTCTTTCTTCCCTCTGGAACCCCAAAAAACCCTCAGCATCCTCTGTGCTGGTAGCTACTTTCTTGTCTGTCACCCCTAAGAACACAAACTCCTGAGCCGCTGGTTTGTGCCACATAATTTCATTATCCCACCCTACAACACAGAGGAAGCACTCAATAGGTGCAGATTCCTTAATTAATAAACACACCACAAAATTTGCAAGTAGGTATGCGGATTGATTTCTGTGGAACCATTCAAAATTTATAACCAAGTCAAAATCTCTTCTAAAAAGTCTGAAATACTGACATACACACACACAGGCGCATACATACACATCAAGCAAGTTTTAAGGGATTTCCTGATTTCGGCTTTTAAGACTTGAATCGGCAGAACAAAAGCTAAAAAGCATTCCGCTGTCATTTTTCTTCCCGGCTCAGTTTCATCTGTGTAGACAATGAGAATACTCAACTAGGCTGATCCAGGTTTCCCGTTTCAATTACCCACTGGTAAGGGGTAATCTTCAAATGAAACTTTAACCCTAAGAATTTACCTTACTCAGCTAATGGCCCGAACGTCTCCTTCAGCAAAACCTAAGTCAACTTCCTTCTCTTTTAAGAGGTAACTTTCCATTTTTTCACATTTCCTGTACCAAGTTGTACGAACCAATACCACACTTAGATGGCCACCTTCCACCTAGTAATTTGCCAGTCTTCGTGGAAATAAAAATAGCTCTAAAAATTCTAAATACTATATGAATTAACTGAAGAAGGAAGGAGATTTATATTTCATTATGCTCACACTGAAATTATAACAGATAAAAACCCCAGGAATCCACCAAGAAATTGACTGAAATAAATATTCAAGGAAATGGCAAAAAAAAATGTTTTCATTTCTGTGTGTGCCTCGATGCATCCTGGACTAAAACCTCTGACAAATCTGGTTCTCTCTTCTCTATTTGGATTTTTAAGTGGGCTCTCTTCAAAAACTGGGCCAATCTTAAAAGTGTAGGTAAATAGGAAGGAGGCTGATAGAGCACAGGAGGATAAGACTGGATTTTCTGAAGAAATAATACAGCAGACAGACAAGATTAGCCTGGATACCGAGACCACGTCTGTATCACGCAAAAGGAAGAGGAGACTGGCACACATCCAGGAAACCTGAGCTATGAAGTCAGCAAGTCCAAATTATTCAGTACAAATCCTCATTCGTAAAAGATGGGCCAGGTCCATAAATATATCCACAATCCTGTAGGCTAAATTTGTAGACATTTGCCTAAATGTTTAGATATAGACGTAGAACATCAACTGTGTTAAAAAGCCATTTTTACCCATCTTTTTATATCACAAAGCAATTATTGCACAATCATTCCTTTCATTTGCACTGACAACCTACTGTCAGCTACTACTAAAGAAAACAAATGAAAAACAGAAAAAATAGTTCGTCTCCTCTATGATATATGTTTATGCCAAAAAAAGATTAGTTAAAAATCCATCTTCCTCCACCTGAATTCAGAGTATGTTTGAAGGAACTGTCATGAAAATCATTACTAATGAAGTACTAGACTATGTGAAACAATGCTTAGAAAGGAAATTCTAAAGATAAATACAATTGCAGATGTCACGAATTTTTCCTTAGTGAAGGAAAATGCTGGGAAACTTCCCATTTTTGGAATAGCCTGTGATAATTACAAGCAACCACAGCATCCAATCTTATCCAGCCTTCTCCCAACCTTAAACTCCTCCTAGCACGTTTTGGCAGTAGATCACTGCTATAAAAATCGCAAAGGAAATAGCTGTGATCTTCTACTCTCACCAAACCTCCTTTTGGGTATTAATCAGCCATCCATTTATAATGACTCAGTCAAAATGACCTAGAAGCATGAAAACATTCGTAATGCACCTCATTCTCTGAGGCACCCCAAATGCCATCACAGGGCCCACCCAAGATAGCTGTGATCAGGGAAGAGGGTGCTCGCTCTAGAGATGGGTGCTCCACTCCACCTCGGGCCCACTGAGTCCTGTCACAGGGGCTGGAGTGCAGCAGGCTCTCAAACAGGGCCCGGAAGAGACAAGGACACGTATGCAGGCCAGCACGGGGTAGTGTGCAAAGTGGATTCCAAGGATTTGCCTCTGCACATTCCCATCATGGCGTTTATCTAGAAACTCGACCTTTTTAAGTGGCTCTTCTTCCAAAGAATCATGGAGAGATGTCTCAGGAGAGAACAGTAATTCCCATCCTCTCCACTTCTCGAGCAGCATCCACTCTGCTTCTTTTTACCGCCGCTGAGCTTCTGCCTACCCAGGCCCTGGCAGGTGGTGTCCTGCTCCCATTTACTTGGAGTTAATGAGGAGAACAACTATGACTCATGTGCAGGCTGCTGAAGGGAGGGAGGGAGGGAGGGAGGGAGGGAGGGAGGG
>PVIC010000400.1:0-127410 GCA_004025085.1 Thryonomys swinderianus
AAAGCGAGACCCTGTCTCCAAAAAGCAAAAAAAAAAAAAAAAGGAACTTATAAATTTTACTTTATGTAAAAGCTCTCGTTTAAAATCATCAGCCAGGGCTGGAGGGTTAGCTCAGTGGTTCTGACGCCTGCCTCGCAAGCGCAAGGTCCTGAGTTTGATCCCCGGTAACCACATACAATGCTGGGCATGGAGACTCACACCCACCAGCAATCAATACCACATACCACAGTGCTGGATGTGGTGGCTCATGCCTGTAATCCCAGCACTGGGGAGGCAGAGACAGGAGGATTACTGAGTTCGAGGCTTGCCTGGGCTACATAGTGAGCTCAGAGCCAGCTTGAACTACAAAGCAAGACCCTGTCTTAAAAAAAAAAAATCATCAGCCATTACTTATATGTAGCAACTATGTTTGAGGCTGGGATTATTGAAATGCTTATTGAGCAGGTTGAACAATGTGCAATTGTTACCGGGTTCTGTGGTGCTAGAGTCTCCTTCCAGAGGTGGTTTCTAGGTTCTTTGTGTCCTGAGCACAGTACTGGTCAAGATGAACACAAATGGTAGCAGAGTGTTATTAGAGTCAGGAAAAGAAACTGGCTCAACAGAGCAGTTTTGGACCAAGTAGGAATGAGTTTCACAAGAAGTCTGCATCCAGTGCTTTGGGAACTGTTCGGCTGAGTTTTGGGATTTTGTAGTTAACAGCACATCTACCTCTCGGCTAGTTTCACCAGGCCCCAATTCCTTTCTCAATAAATAGACCTCTCCTATGGTCAGCTCTACAGTAAGTTAGTGCTGTGAGTACGTGAGAGTACAGTTTGGTAGTAGTTGCTGCAAAGAAGAAAAAGAGCTAGCATGTTGCATCCCACTCTGTATTAGTGCTCCCATAGTTTCAGAAGAGGGAAGGCAGACCCCAACACTGCTGGTGAAGGTCTCTGATAAAGAAACTAAGGGGTGGGGAAGAGGATGTAAAAAGAATTAAGATATGTTGTCAACATGTACCCCTCCACACAGTGAATGTAATTGTGCAATATAAACACATGCTAACAGAAATTTGAAAAAAAGTTTGCCAGTGAAGAAAGAGCTTTTCTTTTCTCTCTCTTTTTTTGAGACAGGGTCTTACTTTGTAGTTAAGTCTGGCCCTGAGCTCACTATGTAGCCCAGGCAAGCCTCGAACTCAGCAATCCTCCTGTCTCTGCCCCCGGAGTGCTGGGATTACAGACGTGAGCCACCACACCCAGCACTGTGGTATGTGGTATTGATTGCTGGTGGGTGTGAGTCACCACGCCCAGCATTGTATGTCGTTACTGGGGATTGAACTCAGGACCTTGCGCTTGTGAGGCAGGTGCTGGAACCACTGAGCTAAATCTCTGGCCCCAAGAGCTTTATATATAATTGTTGAGACTCATAGCAAGAAGTATGTTTAACTTTTCTATAATAACAGTTGTAGATTCTTGTCCGTAGTAATATTCTTTACCAAATTGTCTACTTTGCTATGTGCAATACTTGTTCAACCTTACAGAATTCTTGCAACTATGTTCAAAATGACTATTTTAAATTTCCACTTAAATTTCTACAAGATGCAGCATGTTCAGTAAGTGGCAGTTGATTTATGAAGTCATCTTTGTACTCTGTGTAGCTTTTGTCTTTCTTATTTTGCTAGATCTGTCTTAGAAATGGATGCGTAAGGATCAGAAGATTTGTGGTCCTGGTGTTTGAGATATTTCTCATCTCAATTGAGATTTTAAAAATTATACAAAGATACTGTTGCCTTCCAGCCTCCTAGTGCTAGTGTCTAGAGATAGCTGATTCTTCTTGGGTTTAAATAGATATGTACACAGAGAAGATAATATCTAGGACAAGTGAAACTTGAAAAATATAGTCCTAAATGTTGAGATTTGCATGCATAGAAAGGTTTTCTGGCTAGGTGTGGTGGTACATGCCTGTAACGCCTACAATTGGAAAGCTGAGGCAGGAGGATTGCTGCAAGTTCAAGGGCAGCCTGGACTATATAGCAAGACCTTGTCTCTAAAAACATAACGAAACAAAGGAAAGAATTCCTAGAAGAGGCTACTCTTGAGTATGGAGCTAGGCAATGATGAGCCATTGATTTGTAATGCAACACTTCTTATAGATTGGATGAGCAGTGATACTGTCCCAGAATTAGATATACTATTATACAAGAATTTATTTTCTGCTGCACTTTTTACATAATGAAATATAGTGACATAACTTTAAACATTACTTTGTTTCCTATCAGATATGATTTCAGAAATTTGTTCATTTTTGTGTCAGTTTTCCAAAACAGAAGACGTGTGCTTAGATACATAATCGATTCAAGTGATAGATTGGACCTCATTCTAAGTACTGATTGTGATATGTATAAATCTTTGTTTAGAAAAGTCTAAGTGAAAATGTACTTCCCAATTGTTGCTGCTTGTGGTTGGCAGAATATCTTCTAGCCATGTCCAAGTGTTAACTTTGCTGAGCTTTAGACTGTTTTGGCCTAGTCTTTTTTTAAATTTAGGTTTCCTTTGATACTTAATTTTCTGTTGGAAAGGAAGCTTAAGGAATTTAATGAACAATCAAACTTGAATAATCTTGTAATTTACATGTTAATTCACTCCATATTATGAGTTCAGAGGAAGTTACTGTCACAGGACACCTTATAGTATAGATTAAGCTTGTTGGCAGCGTCATGATAAGCTGTGAGTATGGCTGATCTGAATCAAGGTGTGCCATAAAAATGGAGAGTAATCTTGAGTTAGGAAGTAGTATTCTTTGGATTAAAATGAATTTCCTTTCTGAGATTTTGTTGTACTTGGTAGGTAGGTTTCCTGGCCTATTCTTTAAAATCTAATGGAAAAATTACTAGAGGAATTATCTCATCCTTGAGAATTGATGTGTATTTATGGGGAATGTTTTTCTTTATAATTAGGTAACAAGTTTCTTTTTTAGAGATACTAGGAACTGAATCCAGAACTTTGCACTGAGCCACATCCTCAGTTCTACCTCCTTTAATTTTTAGAGATAGGATCTTGTTAAGTCGCTAAATTGACCAAAATGGGCTTGAATTTGGCAATCTTCCTGCCTTAACTCTCAGAGTGCTCAGATTACAAGCGTGTAACAGTCATGCCTGGGGAGCTGACAGATTTTAATCCATTGTGGTGCTGGAGATTGAAGCCAAGGCCTCTAGGTGAGTGTTTTATCACTCAGCAGTACCACAGCTCCCACTAAGTAACAGCCTAATGCCTGTTGCAGCTGCTTTTTCTACTAGTTTCCACTGCTAGTGATGGCGCTCATGGCTTGTGACAGGATTTTTATAATGAGTATTAAAGGCTAGGCACACTGTATTATGGAGAAAGCTCAGGACTGTGTTGTGAATCCGTAGGGATATTCTCAGGATCTTCTGCTAGCAACTATCATGTGTGATTTCTCCCACATACAGCAGCAAGATCTGTACCTTCTGTGCTATGAAAGTCCAGATACTGGTAGTGTGAGGGGACATCTCCAGTGGTCATCTGGGACACAAATTGTACATAGGAAAGAACTGCTCCCAAGATAACTCAGGATGGGAGAGAGAGAGAGGCTTGGACGACCTGAATTTTAACTGAGGCCCTAACAATAACTAGTTTGTAACTTTAGGCAAGGCATCTAACATCTTTGATTTTTTTTTAAATGTGATACATTGGAGCCTGATGACTGAAATGATTTTTCTACTTTGAATATGAAAGATGGAGCTTTTAGCTCTAGAGGCTGACTGTATAATTGGTACTATTTATAGTAGTTTACCTATTTTTAATATTGTGGACACTTTCTCTGTACTCAATCCTGGTTTTTTTTTTTCTCTTGCTGTGTGTTTTCTTTCCCCTCTGCTTTTCACTCTTGCTATTCTGGAGGCTCTCCTTATGTAGCCTTTCTGGAACCAGTCTTTGTTTTCAGCCTCATTTAATGATACTGTTGCCTTCTAGCCTCCTAGTGCTATTGACTAGAAATAGCTGATTCTTCTTGGGCTTAAATAGTTTCTTTTCCTGTATCTAATCACTTTCCACATCCTGTCACTTACGTCCCTAAGAGATAACTACCTGTCTGTTCTTTTCATTCCTAACTGTCCTAATTCAGGCACCTGTGAAATAATACGATAGCTTTTCTACTTAGTTTCCTTCAGTCTCTTTCTTCCTCAAACCACTTTATTGGACTGTGACTAGAAATATTTGATTTCATTTTTTAAATTAAAAAATTTTATTTTCAGTCTTTGGGATTGAGTCCAGGGCCTTCTTACTAAGGTACATCCTCAGCCGTTTTTAATGTGTATTTCTAAAAAATTTCAGATAGGGATCTTGCTAAAGGCTTGAATTTGTAATCTTCTTCCTGCTTCACCCTTCCACAGTGCTGAGATTACAGGCACGCAGCACCACGCCCAGTATAGGATTATTTTCTGAAAACAGAGGTCATATTAGGTCGTTCTAGAAATTATTATGCATTGCCTGCTTAGTAGTTGCTGAATGGGCCTGGTTTTTAGAGCAGTTTTGGGTTTACAGAAAAGCTGAGCAGAAAGTACAGAGGGCTTCATTTGCTCCCTCCAGACTATCTTGTTAATCTTCTCCTCTAATATAGACTTGCTATACCCAAATCACATACTTACAAACTCAGTCTTGTTGAGACCACCTCCCCTTGGCCTCCTGTTGCTCACTGAGTGGACTCAGGAGAGACTGTGTGGGATCAGAATGTGTGGCTTCCCTAGGTGACACTTGCCTCCTTTAGTGGGTCAGGATAAACCCTGAACAATGGGTACGTTCATCTTCTATTGCCATGCAACAAATCACAAGCAGTGACTTGAAATGGCACAAGTCTACTTCATGGTTTCTGTAAGTTAGGAGTCTATGCATAGCATAATTAGGCCCCATAGGATCTCAAAGACTGCAGTCCAGGTGTGTCTGCTGTGTGCTTATCTGGAGATGTGAAGGGGAAGAGTTTGCTTCCAAGCTCCCTGGGCTGCTGCGGCTGTGTCGCTGGCTGTCAGGTAGAAGCTGCCCTTGGGCTATAGGTGGTGTCTACAGTGCCTAGAAGCTGCATTTTTCTTGCCATAAGGGCCTTTCCAATGTGGACACTCTTTCGTTAAGCCTGGAGAGTCTCTTACTCTAACCTGCTAATACAGAGACTAGTGGGGTGGGAATTAATTCAGGATGTGCTGTTCCCATCACTACTGTGTCCATCAGGCAGAAGCCTGCTCCAAGTCCTGTGCGCACGCAGGTGGAAGAGATTATTAAAGCTGTGTGCACCAAGAAGGGAGAATTGTTAGGGTTCACTTTTGGTTCTGCATACTGGAAACACGATGGTGCATCAGGACCAAGACACTGCTTCTCCATCTCTTCACTCTATTTATAAAGGGGTTCGAGTGGCTAACACTCTCCAATGCGAAGGCAGGAAGATTGCTCAGCCTGGAAAATTTGAGAGTCAGCGCAACCTTGTCTCAAAATACAGCAGAATATAAAAAAGAGATGGGGATGTAGCTCAGTGCAGAAGCCCTTGTTCAAGCCCCAGTAACATATTTGCACAGGCACACACTCACGCATGCACACAGAAGGGTCAGAATGGAACCCCAAGAACACCTAATCCTCCCTACACTCAACACTCATCTGTCCTAAATTTATCAGGACAAATCTCATTACATCAATCTCAGTAAGCCACCCAGACTCCCAGGGTACTTTTTCTCATTTCCTGATTCTTGATCCTTATAATGGTTGCACTTTGTTTATTCTGTCCCTGTCTGTTTTTCCTTAATTTCAGAAACTTTCCACTGTGCCCTCAGGAAGTCACAGTCTATCTATCTTCATCAAATCCCTATAGCCTAATATCCCTTTCTAAATGTTTTATAGTACTCTGTGGAAAGTGGTCCTGCAATGAGGATACTACATCTTGGTCTGTTTGAGCTCCTATTAAAAGATACTTTGCACTGCATAGTTTGTAAACAGATTTATCACTCACAGTTCTGGAGGCTGGGAGGCCCAAGATTAAGTACCGGCAGACTTGATATCTGTCAGATGAGGGTGCATGTCCTGGTTCATGCATGGCACTTGCTCGGTGTGTCCCTATAATAGAAGGGACTAACAACCCCCGTTGACACTCTTTGTTAGGGTACTGATCTTATTCATGTGGACTTTTCCTTGCTATCATGTCACCTCTAAAACTTACTGTGTTTAGGGTTCAGTTTCAGTGTGTGAGTGTTGGGGTGACATTGAGACCCACAGCTACTGTTTCTCCTGTGGCCTTCTTAAAAAGTAGTTGCTTTTTTGCCGGGCGTGGTAGCTCACACCTGTAATCCCAGCACTCAGGAGGCAGAGACAGGAGGATTGCTGAGTTCGAGGCTTGCCTTGGCTACATAGTGAGCTCAGGGCCAGCCTGAACTACAAAGTGAGACCCTGTCTCAAAAAAAAAAGTAGTTGCTTTTTATCACACAGTTTTCACCACTGAGCATAAAAAGTTAAGTAGATAGTGTTTTTCATTACCATTTCCAGACATCCTAGCTTTTTCTCATCTGAAAAATCCCAAGCTTTAAATCTCATTATCATCAGTGTACTAGTCAGCTTTCACACTGCTGTGACACAGTAACCAACACCTGTTACTTAAAGGAGACTTTAATTTTGCTCTTGGTTTCAGGAGATCAGGGCCCGATTAGCTGGCTGCAAGGCAGGAACATCAGGGTAGAAGGGCATAGTGGAGTCAGGGCTCTTAGTTGATGGCAGCACCAGGAGGTCTGGACCAGAGAGTACAAAGTATTCCAGGCCATGCCTGTGACCCCCAGACCTCTCCCAGGCCTCTGGAGCAGAACCCAGAGCATGTCTTTGGACTTTTAGTTGACAGTCTGCCTTAATCACCACAGTCAGGTTTCTGACTGGCTGCCCTTGGTCACTGTGGCTGCTATATGGTGATCCCTGAATTTCCTAGCCCTTACAACTTTTACATTTTTATTTCTCTGTGTTTTAGTTCTTGGTTCACCATAATTCTAATACTGTTCCTGTTTTGAGATCTTGGTGATGATCTTTCCAATATCCTTATCATTTCCTTGACTCTTTCATTGATTTTTGCCTTGAACATTATCTCAAACCACTCACTCTCATGACTGTGTCCTAGATTTTGTTATTATAGTTACTGCTCCTCCATTATTTTAATTTCATGTATCTAGGACTGCCACCTCCTATCTTTATAGTCATTCCTCTCTCTAGTCCTTCAGGACCTCTGGTGTGTTGATCCTACTCTTTGTTCAACCTAACTCTGCATTAAGTCATTGCAATTGCTGCTTTGCATGCCTCAACTCTTCTGCCTCTCCCCTAATTCGGATATGATCCCTTGGCTGAAGCCCAAGGTCTTGTAATACAACTTGCCGGCACCATTAGCAGTAGCTTTGGCAGCACGCACAGCCCCACTGAGTGGCCTCACTTGCAGTCCATCTAATTGTTCACTCTCTTCTTCCTAGTTTTCAAGCTCTTTTGCCTGTTTTCACTCCCAGCTGATTACCTTGGTTCTTACTTCATGGAAAGATGAGGGCATTTGCTAGGGACAATCCACAGACCTTGGCAACCCATTTGTACCAGCATTTGCACCCCATGCCCTTCTATGCTGTCTGTTACAGATTTGTGTCACTTTTTCAGATTCCACTAGATGCTGCCTTCCCTAGGGACTCCCTAAATTCTCTTTCCTGCATCTGCATTGGGAAAAGGGTATACATTGTACTTTGTTTTTGATCTTGTGTGTGGAATCAGCTCTTCTACTCTTTTTGGGCTGTCCTAGGTTTGTTTTTCATTTATGTCTCTGTACCCTCTGCTTTTCTCAGTCCATACTTAAAAAAGAGTTTCTGTGATGTTAACAGTAGGGTTCTGGAGTCCCCTTCTGATGGTGGTTTCTAGGTTCTTTCTGTCCAGAGCTCAAAATTGGTTGAGACAGAGCAAACAGTAGCAAAGGTTTATTAAAGATGGAAAAGAAGCAGGCTCTGCAGAGCAGGAGCAGGAAAAGAAGTGTACCTTACGGTGTGAGGGTGGCCACCAGGCGGACGTCCTTTTGTGTCACTCGCTCCTCTGCAAGGCCGCCCTGTCAGAAAGCTGGAGTTTTCAGGAGGAATTGGGAACTGTTCTGTGATTGTGTCGCACCTCCTTTCCTGGCCACTTGGAGTTCACCCCGCCTTTCTTTCTCAAGGCACAGTTTGGTGTGTGCCAGAGAGCTTATCTTATACAGGTATATCCAGTTCTGCCATTGTGTCCTCTTTTTCCCTGTGGGTAGGTTAGCTTTCCTTTGATATCTGGAGTCTTAATGAAGTTGGTATTCTCTAATATATCCAGGGAGAAAGAGTAGTCTTCCATATTGTATCTCAAATTTTCCATCTGAGATCACCCTTGCCCCCCATTCCTAAAGTAGAAATTCCTTTCCTACAGGTTTATTGGTAGTAATTCTTTTAGTATGTTATTCCTTCACCTTGCTTCTGTAGGGGTGGAAATATGCGTTCTGTTACTCATGCATTATTGTGGTCACGACTGACACTCTTGAAAGTAAGTTAACACAAGTATAAACAGATCCTTTAAATCAAGACCTTATGTGACATAGAGTTTAGAGAAATGATGACCCAAGGCCCAGGGAAGAATGCATTTGTGTTCAGTCATGCAGCTCTGCTTGGGAGATCTAGGAAGATAGCCTCTATTCTTCTTGGATCTGGGACAGGGCCCCTCTGAAAGAGTTGTGAAGAAGGGAAAAGTAACTTTTCTGGGTTTTATGGCATGATTTGGGGAAGAAAGAGGAGTTGGCAACAACAGGGTTGGGAGAAGGTCAGAAAGGCCACACGTCTGAGTTCTGTCCATTTCCCTTTAGTTCAGAACGCTCCATGGGCCAAGGTTGCTTGCTTTGGGCTGTCATGTTCTGAGTCCTAACAATTCTCAAAAGCTAGTTAGTTGAACTGGGAGTAGGCTTCTGTTAATTGTTTGGGTTTTTTTTCCCTCAGAAGTTTAGCACATTCTTCTTGGGCTTAGCTGGACAGATTTAGATAACATTTACAAACTCAAAGAAATGATGCAGACAGTAGCACTAAGCTTAGCATCAGTGCTACTGAAGATTTGTATTTCTGCAGCATTGCTAAGTGGTTAGGACTGTAGGATTATACTTTTCTAATTAGAGAATAGTTAAGACTAACTACCTTAAGCTTTTTTGCCTAGTAATATGATATATTGGGGTGAGAATAGGCAGTTGGAGAAGAGACTTTGATTCTTTTGATAATAAAAGATTTGACTTGATAACATATACAATAAAATACTATTAATTTCACTATCCAGAAATATTTTGGTCATAGTTCAATCCGTTTTTGTACCTTAAAATAGTAATTGAGATTATACTGTGTACTCAGCTTCATGACTTGCTTTTATCACTTATTTGTGCAAGCTTGTTCTTACTCATTTTCTTTTAGAACTAACCTCCCTCCCTCCCTTCCTCTCTCCCTCTTCCCTTCTCTCCCTCCCTTTCTTCTCCTTTCTCTCCCTCCCTTCTTTCCTTCTCACTTTCTGGCCTTCTCTTCCTTCCCTCCGCAAGCCCCTGAGGATTGCTCTTTGAGGACCACCCTCTACCTGACCTAGATACTCACCCCCAACTTTTAAATAGTTTATAATGTATTCTTTTCCTATGGTTGGATCATAATTTAACCATTACCGTGGTGTTGGACTTTGTATTATTTCTAACTCTGCTTTGATAAAGCTTTAGTTGACATGTGCATATTTTTGAATATCTTAGATTATTTGAAAAATTTTTTAAAATCAGCCATTCATGGGTTGTAAATATTCTGGGACTGCTGCTACATAATGTCAAATTGTGCTTTAGGATTATCATAGGTGCTAATTTGTAACCTGTCAGTGTGTGAGAATCTGTTTTATTAAAATTTCCCAAAATATGATGGTAATATTATGCTAATAACTTTTAAGGAATTAGTTTAAATTTGCATTTCTTTGATTACTAGTGAGGTTGAATTTTTATATGCTTATTTTCCTTTTTTGTTTATTTGCTCAAGAATTTAAAATGTATTTTTTCAGTTACATGTTTTTTTTTTTTTTTGAGACAGGGTCTCGCTTTGTAGTCCAGGCTGGCCCTGAGCTCACTATGTAGCCCAGGCAAACCTCAACCTCAGCAATCCTCCTGTCTCTGCCTCCCAAGTGCTGGGATTACCGGCGTGAGCCACCATGCCCGGCACTGTGGTATGTGGTATTGATTGCTCGTGGGCATGTCACCACACCCAGCATAGTATGTGGTTACCAGGATCGAACTCAGGACCTTGCGCTTGCGAGGCAGGTGCTGGAACCACTAAGCTAAATCTCCAGCCCAGTTACATGTTTTCTTATGTGTATATTATTTAGATTTTGACTTTCAATCTTGTTTAATATTTTATATTGTAATTCTAAATTTTTTACCTTTTCATAATGATATCTCTCCCCTCATCTCTTTAAGTTGTTTAGTATAGCTTTACCCTAAATCAGATAGTCATCTTTAATTTGAATATTTTTACTATTTTTTGGAGTCTATATAGGTTCTTTTTTTAAAAAAAAATTGGCTTTTCCTCATTTGGAATTTATTCTGTTGAAATTTTTTTCTTAAACTTCAGTAATTGCCCTGGTGCCATTTATTAATAGTTCCTTCTGTTCCCACTGAATTGAACTACTGTCTTGATCAGTGGTTTAATTTTCACATATACCGTCATTGTAGTTAATTTTAATTCCAAATCATGGTTTTGTCAGAATTTAGTCCTGTTTCATAGTTTAAAAATTTGTATGTTTTCCTAGTTTTTGATTAGAAATGAAGTGAGGAAAGATGTATTTTCATGTTTATTGGTTGTTCCTGTTTTCACTACTCTAATGCCATTTCAAATTTTCTGTCCATTTTTCTAGTAGTTTTTATTTATATAGATTTGTAAAATTTACATATTCTAGGTAGCAATTTTGTTATAGGCACTAGCTTTCCCCAATTTACAATTTGACTTCATTAAATTTAGAAATAGTTAAATTTGTCAGTCTTTTATTTTATTTATATATATATATATATATATTTTTTTTTTTTTTGAGACAGGGTCTCACTTTGTAGTTCAGGCTAGCTCTGAGCTCACTATGCAGCCCAGGCAAGCCTCACACTCAGCAATCCTCCTGTCTCTGCCTCCCGAGTGCTGGGATTACAGGCATGAGCCACCACGCCTGGCACTGTGGTATGTGGTGCTGATTGCTGGTTGATTGCTGGTGGGTGTGAGTCTCCACGCCCAGCATTATATGTGGTTACTGGGGATCGAACTCAGGACCTTGCGCTTGCGAGGCAGGCACCAGAACCACTGAGCTAACCCTCCAGCCCTGTCAGTCTTTTATGGTTTGTGTTTCCCGATTTTACTTACAGTGATGAAGTACTGAGCATGTACTGTGTTCAGGCAGTGTTTTAGCCACTTGGGATACATCATAAACAAAACACATGAAATATCTTGGGGTCACATTCAACAAGTTCTTACTCTTAAGTTTATATAAATATTCACCTTCTTTTCCTCTCCTAAAAATATTTAAGCTTTACTATTAGGTCACTAGTCCACCTTGAATTTACTTTTTGCATGTAATATGAAGTAAAAAATTTAGTTACCCCAGCACTATTTATTGACTAATAACAGTATTTTTCCACTCTTTTGTAGTGCTCCCTTTGTTTGGTATATAGTTTCTCCCCTTGTGTGGGCTTGTTTTTTTATTGGTATATTTCTGTTTTTGTCTGTACCACACTTTTAAATGTGTGGCCTTATATTTAGTTTTTTTAAAATTGGTACATTATATATACACATCAAAATTACACTCCACCTTGAATTTGTACCAGCATCTGACACAACTTAATTCTCATTTTTCACCCTCCCCTCCCCACCCCTTATGTTTAGTTTTGATATCACAAATCCCTGTCACTTTTCTTCAAAAGTGGTTGGTTTTGTTTTTCCTTATGAATTTCAGAATCAGCTGTCTTCAGTTATCTTTGATTATGCTTGGCTTCCCTTTCAGAATTGCTGTCAACTGTGTAGAGTAAAATCCTATAATCTTTGTGGGGTTTTCTAGTTTTTTTTTTTTTTCTTTTTGAGACAGGGTCTCACTTTGTAGTTCAGGCTGGCCCTGAGCTCAGTGTGTAGCCCAGGCAAGCCTCGAACTCAGCAATTCTCCTGTCTTTCCTGAGGGCTGGGATTATGGGCACGAGCTACCATGCCTGGTCCTGTGGTTTGTGGTATGATTGCTGATGGGAGTGAGTCACCACACCCGGTATTGTTGTATGTGGTTCCTGGGATGGAATTGAGGACGTTGTGCTTGCCAGGCAGGCACTGGAACCACTAAGGTCCTCCTTTGTAATAGTTTTGACTATTCAATTTGATATTTTATGTGGCTCTTGCCTTCTTGGCTTCCTCCCTTCTTAATATTCTCTCCTTCCTTCCCTTTCATTGCCCTGTCATTTCATCTTGCTGTCCTTCTTTTCCTTATAGCCTTTCTGAAGAGTGCTTTAAAAATATGAGTAACTGTTGGTAACCCAGGGTCCCTGATCCATTCTGGGGACCCACCTATAGCCGCCGACTTAGCCAGCCTTGCTCCCAAACCTAGAGGTGCTTTGTTCCTTCCTGACCTGGTGTATGGATGGGTGGCAGGGTATGACATGAGGATAAATAGTAAAGAGAGTCAACTCCACATATGGCAGCCAGGGAGGTCCAGCCTCTAGCAGGCAGAGGAGCCTGAGCTTTTCACTCACCTCTTTTATTTACCCAAACACAGGCAAACACAGTCAAAGTAACAAAATTCATCTGCCTTCAATATAGTTAGTGCATTCTCTGGTAAACAATTTAGCCTCAGCTGTCTTAACTTTTCCCTAGCATGTAAGCTACCCTTGAGTGTAGCCTTTCTTTTGTGCTCAAGGAGGCTGCCAATGAGACATTAGTTTTTCTCTGGTTCTTGACAATTAACTTTAAAAATGGTCTATAATCAGTGTGTTGAGGGAAAAAGATGATGTAGCACTAGGTGAAAGTCTTTTAAGAACTGTGTGCTGTGACCTATACATTTTGCTGAGTAGGTGTAAATGTTTAAAGAGCCCATCTGCATGCTCTGCTGTAGTTTGCTTTTGTATTTAGAAAGCTTTTTATTTATTTATTTTTTGAGACAGGGCCTTGCTTTGTAGTTCAGGCTAGCCCTGAGCTCACTGTGTAGCCCATGCAAGCCTTGAACTCAGCAGTCCTCCTGCCACTGCCTCCTGCGTGCTTGGATTATAGGCATGAGCCACCAGGCCTGGCATTCTAGTACTGATTGCTGGTGGACCTGAGTTACAACAACCGGCATTGTGGTATGTGTTACTGGGTATGGAACTGAGGACCTTGTGCTTGCAAGGCAGGCACCAGAACTACTGAGCGACATCCCCAGCCCTAGAAAGCATTTTTGATAGTTGTAACTCATCTTTGAGATGTCTGAGCTGCATTATGTACAGTCATTCAACCAGTTCTTTGTTGCTGGGCTTATGGATAGCTACCTCTTGACCTTGCAGCTCCTTTGGAATAAAGCTGACCTTTGCCATAGTGGCGGTTTTGAAGTTATGTTTCTTTTCCATTTTCTTAATGCTTTCTTTGTTAACTTTTAAGAGCTACTAGTGAGATTGATTATACCAGGAGAGCTCCTATATATTTTCCAGGGTACTAGCACAGAGGTGGGATCTTCTCTGTAGTCCAGGCTGGGTTTGACTCGGGCTCACGCAGTTTTCCTGAGTACCTTGAACCACAGGTATGCGCCCTGTGTCTTGCTGGTCAGGGTGACTCTTTGGTTCAGTGCTCTATGTGTTTTATTGCAGAGTCATATGTAAAATGGGTTTTAAAGATGCAGTATCCTGGAAAAGAGTGTTTGTGGCATAGTGTGGAAGAGAGCAGGAAGATGATAGAGTTTAGAAATGAAAGAGAAATCAGAGATGGAAGCTTTAACAGGCATGACTAGGAGAAGGTGGGAGGAAGAGAAGATGATCTTGCTTTTTATTAGTATTATAGCTTTGGAGAGAAGTTAACATTGAATTCTGTATTACATAATTTGTCCTTTTCTTAATCTTTCTAGCCTCCACCAGGCAGTGTGAAAATGCCTAATGTACCTAATACACAGCCAGCAATAATGAAACCAACAGAGGAACATCCAGCTTATACACAAATTGCAAAGGTTAGTTCATGTATAAATTTATATCAGAAATTACAGATTTAATAGTATTAATAGTGCTTTTAGAGACTACTATAATTCTTTGTATCATTGTATTCCTTGTTTTTAATTAACTTTTGAGTTTGGGTTAGGACTCTTGTCACTCTGTAAAGATGTACCCACACCTCTTTGTCAGTGTCTAACATTTGTCTTGTTCCATTATTTGCAATCACTGAATTCTTGAATCATTTTAGTGTACAGTTTGTATAGTGAATTATTTTCTTGCCTTTGGTCTTAATTTTCATGGACAATATTACTCAGTGACTGAATAGTATTTGATAAAAAGAGGTAATAATGGCTAGGCAGTGATAGGAGAAAGTAGATGACAAAAATGCAAGAAAAACAAAGGTGAATAAATTGCCTGGTGTCACATATGGGCAGATGGAGCTATGGACCAGAATTTCTTAGCCATATCCTTCTTCCACTTCAGGATCTTATGACATTTAAGGCATTATAAAATTGTCTTTCGTTGCTGGGAAAGTTGCTTAACCCAGTTTATCCGAGCTAACCCTGTTGCCCTTTTTTCTGTCCATTTTCCTCACTTGTTTGCTTTGCTTCTGTCCTTAGTCTCAGGCATGGAGGTCATGTTAGTTTCATTTTCCAGATGATCTCTGACATTGTATACTGAGAGGAATTTTTCCTGTCTTACAGACTGTATTCCCATGCAACATTTTCTGAAACTCATCTTCAATTCTATATTTTGGAAGCACGCTATCATAGAGAAGTAGGAGAGAGGAGAGGATATGTTAGAGTGTTTTATACTTGTGACAAGCTATTCACATACTGATAACTTTTGTTTAAGGAACATGCCCTGGCTCAAGCTGAACTTCTTAAGCGCCAAGAAGAATTAGAAAGAAAAGCTGCAGAATTAGATCGTCGGGAACGAGAAATGCAAAACCTCAGTCAACACGGTAGTATCCGAAAAAGTTTGAAATAGAAGTATCTCCTCTAGCCTGTTTTAGCTGCAGATCATTTTTTTATGGCTAAAACCCTGTTTTCCTTTTCTAGCAAGGAGATCAGACAGGCAACTCGCCTACTTGATATTCTCTAGCTCTGATCTTGGCCAATTTGTGTAGTTTTTCAACTGGAAAATGGGCCTTGGCCCCAATACAGAGAAAGCAAATGCAGATCTGATAACTTTGGTTCATCCTAAACCCAGAGCCTTTGATTCTATGTTTGGGCTCTCTGGCTGTTTGAATCTTTGAGCACATTTAAATGTGTGTGCCCTGTATGTGACCCTTAACCTGATTTACTCAGCCCATTTTCACATTATCTGCCCCAGTCCTCAAAAACATGTTAGAAAAATGTTTGTGGTAACCCTTGGAAGATCAGTGGCATATATGCTGCCAAGAAAAAATCAGTGCTGAATTATTTACTGTGAAATCTATTGAGGCTCTGTCAAAATTACTTGAGGGGAGTATTTTAGGAAAAGTTAGCAGTGTCTGGATAAGAGGGGACAAGAAGTGGAGGTGAGTCATCATTAGGATGCTTGGGATAGTGATGAGCTAACAGCAGTGATACAGTACACAGAATGGGTTCTTCCTCATTTTAGAGTGTTCAGGTCCAGGGCCTTACCTGGACCACTTACTCTGGGCCATGTTCTTGTTTACAGTACCAGAGACAGTACCTACAAAGGAAAATCCAAACGTTTAATTAAAATCAGTGCTTCTGAAGTATCTAGCTAAACTCTTACTTAAGATGCCCTTGGATTATTTCTGTGAGGATATTTTAAAGGTAGTAATGGAAATTGGGAAGTTAACAGAGTTAGAGAAGTGTGAGTATGAGTACATTTTAGTACTTTTCCCTTCCTAACCCACATTTAATCCTCAGTAGTGTCCCAGAAGGAGTGGTCCGGTTGTCATTCTCGTGTTATGGATAAAGCACCAGGCTCTAAGAGGTTGCCTCTGAGCACACTTAGTGGCTCAGAGTTTGTGTTCTTTATTACTGTTCTCTGCTACTGCTCTAATGCTCTGAGACTGGTACGAAAATATCTGAACTGCATGAAATTTAGGTAGTGTAATAAATGTAACAAACTAGGTTGGGGACAATCAGAACTAGGTCCTACTTTTTTCTGCTGTGAAAAATTTCCTCTACTGGTTGTGGTGGCACGCACCTGTATCCACAGAACTCAGGAGGGTGAAGTGAGGCTCAAAAGTTGGAGGTCATTCGGGACTATACCATAAGACCCTACCTCAAACAACCACATATACACAATTCCTGGTATAAAAATTATGTAAAGTGGTATTTCTGTAACTAAAACTGTAAGCTGAGATGTATTTAAAGTTAGAAAATAATCTTTTGTTTAATTTTTACCCTCTTACATTCTGATTTTTGCTTTATTTTTAATTTTTTAATTCCCATCTTATTTTCAATCTAATTTCTTTATATAGATACATTTTCTTTCCTTATAGTCTGAATTTTTCTTTAGATTTTTTTTTTATTTTGAGACAGGGTCTTGCTTTGTAGTTTAGGCTGGCCCTGAGCTCACTATGTAGCCCAGGCAAGCCTCAAACTCAGCAATCCTCCTGCCTCTGCCTCCTGAGTGCTGGGATTACAGGCATGAGCCGCCATGTCTGGCTGAATTTTTCTTTAGATTTTTGAAGGTTCTATATAATTACTTATGAAATTTAATGTTTTTTAGTTTTATGTATTTCTTACATGTGACTTTGGGGTATTTTTTTTTCCATAGTTTGAGATTTTCAAATTGGAGTCTTTGATGCTAGTTTAATCTTATGTTCTTTGTGGAGTTAACAGTAGAGAAGTTGAGATTCTGATAATGGTTGTCCCTTTTGAAAAATTTAAGATATTGAAAAAGATACTAAAGCTTAAAAACTAGATTGCCTTCTCATGATTGCTAGATAGTCATGACTTTGAAACTTTTCTTTGATTTTTTCCCCTTTTGACATGTAAATATGATGTCATATGACACTGAAAAATTATTTCACTGTTTTCTAAAGTTGTGAGAAAAAATTTAAAAATATGAAGCTTGGTTTTCAAAGTTGTAGAACTGTAAGCACAGTGCTACATTTTAAAATAACATTTACTACAACAATAGGATTCATTATTATTTAATAAAAACAATAGAATATATTTGTTACGAGTAATTCTTTTTTTAATTTACAGGTAGGAAAAATAATTGGCCACCTCTTCCTGAAAATTTTCCTGTGGGGCCTTGTTTCTATCAAGACTTTTCTGTAGACATTCCTGTAGAATTCCAAAAGACAGTGAAGCTTATGTACTACTTATGGATGTGTGAGTATAGAATATATTATTTATAGTTTCTACTTTTGTTATTAAAATTTCTTTGTGCTAATAAGGCTCACGTACTTTTCCTATAGATAAATATTACTGATCAGTTTTCAGAGTGAAACATTTTCAAAACCGTACTGTATATGACGATGCTAATCCTTGCCTGAGAAAAGGGCACTTGCCGGCTAATCCTTTCTTGAGAAAAGGGCAGTTTCTCTGTCACATGGGAGATTTTGTAATGACCCTTTTTCCCTGAAGAATGCTAGACAGATGTGAATAATTTGCTTTGAAAAATTTAGGCATACTATTTTTATGCAAAGGAAGACAATTTAAGTTCTGTTAAATGTAGACATTATAGCTATTTTTAAAATGGGACACAAACTACTGTAATACTAAATTAAAATATAGATCTGAGCATAGTTTACTTTTCATTTTCAAGTGATTGTAAGATTTTTATTTTTGAAAGTACTTGAGTGATGTAGGACATTTTATTGAATAGAACATTAGAGCGTACGTTTTAGGCTGTGATGCTTAAATAGCTTTGAGTATAATTACAGCATGTAGAATACCAAATTAAAATCTCAAGTTGTTAACAGTTCTACTGAATATACAGACTTCCTACTTACTATTTCTTTTTATCTTATTTTGATACCATTATATCAGTAGGGATAACAGCAGTTGTGGCTTCTTACCTGCATAATATTCGACAAGTAGAGAATTTGTAGGGTACATTGTGAATGAAGGAAATTTGTGTTTTTACTTTGGTGAGGTTTTTTGTTCCCCCAGATATGAGATAATTTTCTTAAATCTTTTAGGAGTCCTCACAAAGGTGAAGTTGTTTTGGAATTTGAGCAGTTTGGTTTTATAAATAGGTAAAAAAAAGCTTAGAGAATCTGAGTCACTTGTTCAGCATTACAAAAATAATGTTGAAATTGGATAGCTTGCTGCTAGAGCCCAGAGTCTAGACTTCTGTCTTGTATCACCTACCAAGCAGCAAAGAAAGGAAGTAGTTTACATTCTCTAATAAACACTAGCCACGTTCGCACAAGGATAAAGTCCCTTTTTTGCTAACTCATGTATGAGCCTCTCTTCCTGAAGCAAGTAGCAGGACTAAAATGTTTTCTCTGTCATCTGGACCATACCACTGTCAGCATGTCACCTAGTACATTTCACTCTCTGCGGTCCAGAGCTACCAACCATGCAAATAATGAAGATGTGCTTTCAAAAGTATCTGTTCTGAGGCAGGTAGTTTACCCTGTACTGAATTGAAGCAATTGGAAATATCCCTGTGAAATGAATCTCAACCTTTTTGTAGTATATTTGAGTTCAAAAAGGAAAAACAATTTACTGCATTAAAGACCATGTAGCAAGAAAATAATATACTTTATTAAGTGTCCTTATTGTAGTCCAAAACTTAATAAGGATATTATAGTGACGGTTTCAAATGTAGGTCCATTAATGCCAGACTGACTGCCTAATAAAGTAAATTGAAACTTTCTATCAAAGAAAGTTTTGCCAGTTGAAAATCATGGAAACAAATTGCCCTATGATTTCTTTAGTGTTGTATCTATTCTTGGAGTCCACCAGCATAGATTCATTGCTGCCTTGAAATGGACTGAAATTATCAACATAGATCATGGATTTCACATACCTGGCCTTTCTGTATGTTTTCTGAACTCTTAAATAAATGGAGAGATTATTCAGTAAGTAGTCCTGCACACATTAGTATTTACCAGTGTATGAGTAAATGACTTGATGAGGGATATTGCTTAGTGTGAAAATATTTAGAAAAACTTTAATAGATTACATAACATTAAATTAATAGTTTTAATTATACTTGGAAGAACTTATTTGAACTTCAAAAATGCACATGTTGTCTCTTTTCTTTAAATGTATTAGTAGGTAAATTTATTCCTGTGAAGGTTGACATTTAAACTGGAATTTTCTTAACCTTAAAACATTCTTCCTAAATTACCAAATCCTTTTAATTGTACATAATTTAAATTTTGAAACATTTTTTTTTCTGGTACTGGGGATTGAACTCAGGACCTTGGGCTTAGTGAGGCGCAGCCCCACTGAGCTAAATTTCTGGCCTAAATTTTGAATTTAAGTGTTGTTAAACTCGTAACCACATCTACTTATATTTTGAGGAAAAGGATTTTGAATAAATTTATGAGCAAGCTAACTTTCATGAGAATTAAAAATTCTTAACAGGAACAGTTTTTGATATGTGATAAAAAGAAATGAAGTTTTAAAACTAGAAGATCTTCATTTCTGTAGGTGAAAAGCTGAAACTCACATAGCTTAAGTGACTGGCTTAACATGCTTATGATGGGACCATAATTGGTGTGTTTTGCTGCCAGATAGCTTGACCCATGTACATGCCTGATTGTCCCAAAGGGCACCTTTCTATTGATTTTTGATAATAAAAAGACCAATAAGCCGGGTGTGGTGGCTCATGCCTGTAATCCCAGCACTTGGGAGGCAGAGACAGGAGGATTGCTGAGTTCGAGGCTTGCCTGGGCTCCATAGTGAGCTCAGGGCCAGCCTGAACTACAAAGCGAGACCCTGTCTCAAAAAAAAAAAAAAGACCAATAAAAAGGGCCGGAGATTTAGCTCAGTGGTTCCAGCGCCTGCCTCGCAAATGCAAGGTCCTGAATTCAATCCTGGTAACCACATACAATGCTGGGCATGGTGGCTCATGCCCACCACACCAGCCATCAATACCACATACCACAGTGCCCAGTGTGGTGGCTCACACCTGTAATCCCAGCACTCAGGAGGCAGAGGCAGGAGGATTGCTGAGTTCCAGGCTTGCCTGAGCTACATAGTGAGCTGAGGGCCAGCCTGAACTACAAAGTGAGACCCTGTCTCAAAAAAAAAAAAAGACCAATAAAAGTGATTAGATATAGTGGTACAAGCTGCCTGATAGGACAGTTGGGCATTCACAAGTATTTATTTCCTTTAATAAATTCAGCTATTGAATAAGTTTTTAAGGAGTCATTTAAAAAGTTAAATTATACTGGGTACATGTGGCATGTGGATCATACCACAGTTAGATGTTACTTGGATTTTTTGTTTTTCAGATATTAGAGAAAACCATTAACAGCATAGGAAGTTATGCATTTTGTTGTGTATGTGCCTGGAGGAAGAGTGTTAATGATTTTAATTCTCTACTGAACTACAGTTTTTTTTTTTTCAGGACTTTAAAATTGGACATCTTCTATGAGACGAATTACTAATCCATTTAGATTGACTCTGTAATCCTAGGAAATTGCTACTTTCTCTGTATTTTGACTCCAGGTTTTTGTTTGGCCCCATTATCTAAAAAATAATGCTTTTAGGATAGGGTCTTTCTCCCAGGTCCTGGTTATTAAGAGGCACTGCTTTTGGTTTTGGGTCTTGAATCTTCCTCAGGGACAAAGCCCTAAAGGCAGTGTTCTTTTAGTTTAGCTGTGTAATTGCCTATTAGGAAGAGGGAACCAATGACGTTTTGGTCAGGGCTGCATGTTTTCAAACTTGCTTTCTTGTGTATACTTGGTTTACAAATTAAATGTGTAAGAAACAGCAGTGTGTTTAATAATCCTAAATGGAAAGGAAACATGGCATAGAATGTTTGTTCCTAGGAAGTTTTTTTTTAATTTATAACTTTGTTAAGTAATAAAATGAATGTAAATGTTTCCTTTCTGTTTTTGTTTTCTGATTCCACAGTCCATGCTGTAACACTGTTTCTAAATATCTTTGGATGCCTGGCTTGGTTTTTTGTTGATTCTTCAAGAGGGGTTGATTTTGGATTGAGCATCCTGTGGTTCGTGCTGTTCACACCTTGCTCATTTGTCTGTTGGTACAGACCACTTTACGGAGCGTTCAGGTACAATGTGTGTACTGTAAAATTTCTCTTTAAAACCATAACAGTCAGTAGTTTTTAGTTCACCTTACAGAGAAAACTGACATTTTCATTACTTTTATTGGTCACTGTGCAACATGCCTTCTGAGAAGTGTAATACAGCGTGCCTATTTGTTGGTTCATGAAATTATTAAAACCCCATTTTTTTCTCCTACCTGGAAGAAAGATCAAACATGAAAATTAAGGAAAAATAAAAAGTTTGATTTTAATAGTTATAAAATATTAAACACTACAGTACATATCTGTATTAAAAGTTCTTCCTTTTAATGCCCCTTGCCTTGGGGTTCTAGAATCACAAAATTAAAATCGGTGTTTGTGGTCTAAATTTTCATGTGAACTTAGATGAAGTAATATATAAGCAATGTTTTTACTCAGCAACTTGCCAATTATTTTCTGTGTAAGTTCATTTTTTTCCAAAGGCAGTGTCATTTTATAAACTAGGATACAGTATTAAATATGGCATTTTACATGTATGTTTTAATCAGTGGTTAAGATCAATATTTCCTAAATGTATGTTCTATGAGATATTAATAGTGTAGGAAGAGTAAAGAGTTCATTAACTTAATTAGATTTGAGAATAGCTGGTCAATAATGTTAATCTAGTTTCTTCATTTCAGAATTTCCTAGACTCTCTAAATGCTTGATGTACTTTATAACTTTACCATGAAATCATTATTTTCCTGTGGAGCACCTTTTTGAATTATTGTTTTGAAAAATACATCTACTTAGTTGAAAAACATTTCAATTTGGCATGGTAGCATGTACCCAAGTCCAAATTACTGAGGAGAGGAAGGCAGGAAAGATGGTTTGAGCCTTACAGGTATTTAAGACCAGCCTGGGCAACATAGTAAGACCCTCTAACTATAACAGTAATTAACAACAGCAAAGGAAAACCTACCTAGATGTGCAAATGGATGAGGGGAAAATGGAGGAGAAAGAGAATTTGGAAGAAACGTGGTGCCAAACAACAGAAAGATAAATTGCTGGTTAGAAATAATGAGACCTTTGGATATTTTGGAATATGGGAGATTTGGCTATCAAAGAATGGGGGAGAAATTTCCCTGGAGATCTAAGTTGGAGAGGAATGGTAAGGACCTGTTTATTCCTTGCATGACCTAGAAAATTACTGGTGCCCTTTCTTTGTTACTAAGGGTGTTCATATTGCTTTATTTTAACCTGTAGGCTCTGCTTGCTTGCTTCTGTCATGTTACCAATATTATATGTAAAAATGCTAGAGAGTGGGAATGTCTCAAATTATAAAAGAAAAGCCTCAGAGATAAGACTTTAGATTTGAAACCTTTTATAACTTGTATAGTTAAAATATACTGTTAAAAGCCAGCTCTCTGCCTTTTATTACGTAGTAACTTTTTTTTTTCTCTTTCTGCACCAGTTGAAATAAAAATGTTTTGTGGAGTTGTGAATCCCTAGCTTATGCTTTTAACTGCAGCTCAGTCTACCATAAATAAGTCAGTGACTTGGGTCTCACTGTGCAGAGCACAGCTGCAAGTAATTTTTTTAATGGGGAAAGTTGAGTTAAAGTACTTCCCATCATTAATATTCTTCATTAGTGTGTAACGTTGGTCTTTCCTTTTACTGAGAATGGTCACAGGACTTTGTACTTTCTACAGTAATCCCATTGCATAAATTTGAGAATTGTGTAAAGAATGTTATTTGCTTTTAGAAACTATGTTTATTAGTTATCAGAATTACACAAAAGACTCATGCCCACCAGCAATCAATACCACATACCACAAGTGCTGGGCATGGCAGCTCGTGCCTGTAATCCCAGCACTCCGGAGGCAGAGACAGGAGGATTGCTGAGTTTGAGGCTTGCCTGGGCTCCATAGTGAGCTTAGGGCCAGCCTGAACTGCAAAGCGAGACCCTGTCTCAAAAAAAAAAAAAAAAAAAAAAAAAAAAAAAAAAAAAAAAAAAAAAAAAAAAAAGAATTACACAAAAGGCTCTGTTTTGTATTTTGAAAGGTAACTTTTGGCCTTCTACAAACCATTAAGTGGTATGTAAGTACTTCCACATAATTGGCCATTATTGCTGAGAGAACATTGTTGTTGAAAAAGCATAAATACTGGAAACTCACTGACAAGTGGCTTCTCCCACCTCAAAGGCCATGTGGTTCGGGTCAAATATAATAAAACCATCAGAACCTCAGTTTGTTAACTATAAACTGGGGATGACACTTGGAGAGTTGCTAGAAGATTGAGGTGTATGTGGAAGGTTTCCCATTGTAGATGATCCAAAATGGTAGCTGAAATGCATTTTGTAGTTTGTGTCTGTTTTTATTGTTTGTGATAAGTGGATTGTGATTTGCCATACCTTATATTTCACTTCTTTAGATCCATTGTCCTCTTTTGCCCCTGTCTGAACTAAGAGAAAATGAGAGACTAAAGTGTTTCTTGAATTCAGATGAAAATGAAATTTAAAAAGTCTAGTCTAGTGGTCTAGCTGTTTAATTGGAGTTTTTTCCTTTCTGTTTCGTGTAACTAATTTTATATATGGACTTAAATTTGCCATCTTAGTATTTATGTCACTTCATATAAATCTTATGTGCTTTATATTCATTTTCTTGAGTCCTTTAGATTAATAAAATATTGACCTATTTTTATATACTTTATCATTTTCTCTTTGGTTTTGGTACAGATCTGTTGACAGTGAATTCTTAGGTTTTGTTTGACTGGAAGCAGTTACTTTATGTTCATTTTTGAAGTTTTGATTTCAAAGCTACAAGTTCCCTGTTTTAAGTTAATTCTTACAATAATATAAAGTATCTTAAAGAAGCTGTTTCATTGTCTTCCATCTTTCATCATTTGAATTTAGAAGTTAATCCATCAGCCTTCATAATGTGCTTTTAAAAACATCTTTTAAACTGGGCGTGATGGCTCATGCCTGTAATCCTGACACTTAGGAGGTGAAGGCAGAAGCTGGGGCAGACGGGCAGACGGGCAGATGGGCAGGGGCAGAGACAGAGGCAGAGGCAGGAGGATTGCTGGGTTCAAGGTTTGCCTGGGCTACATAGTGAGCTCAGGGCCAGCCTGAACTACAAACCAAGACCTGCCTCAACAAAACAAAACAAAACCAAACCCCCCCCCCCAAAACAAACCTTTTATCTAAGGCTATTTTTTTAGACAGGGTATTGCTTTGTAGTTCAGGCTGGCCCTGAGCTCACTGTGTAGCCCAAGCAAGCCGCCACGAACTCAGCAATCCTCCTGTCTCTGCCTCCCGAGTGCTGGGAGTACAGGCCTGAGCCACCACACCCGGCACTGGTATGTGGTATTGGTTGCTGGTGGCTGTGAGTCACCACGCCCAGCATTGTATGTGGTTACCGGGATCGAACTCAGGACCTTGCACTTGCAAGACAGGGGCCGGAACCACTGAGCTAAATCTCCAGCTCCATATCTAAGGCTATTTTAAAGATTTTCACTGATTTTCTTTGTATTAATTCTACTGGAGTTTATAGAGCTGCATTCATTTATTCATTCATTTATGGCACTGGGGATCAAACTCCGGTCCTTGTCTTCCAAGGTAGGCGTGGCACCATTTGAGCTAAATCCCAGCCTAGTTTCTTTAATTTGTAGATGTTCTTTAAATAATTTGGAAAATACTTAACATTATTTCTTCCTTATTGCTTTAGTACCATAGTACTCTCTTTTCTTGTGGGGTTCAGTTCATGTAAGTTATTTTTACTCTTTTACATGCCTTTTATAAATTTTCCCTCCTGCACCTCCCCCCACCCCCTGCAGTGAATTTTTAATTTTGGTAGTTTGAGTCTTACAATGTGTGCTTGAATTTTAGTCTCTAGCAAAGTTCTCTTATTGATGTTTTGCATAAACCCTTCAGGAACTAAATCATTCTGTGGGTTTCTAAACTGTCTGTTTTTTCAGGTAGTTAACCTGTTTCCTTGTCTGTTAGCAGGGAAAAATCAAGACTAAACTGAGTCAAGACCAAATTGCAGTTTTATTTAATTTCTGTCTCTGTACCATTTTACATTTCTACCAGCTATATCTGAGTTACAGTTTCTCTGCATCCTTACACTTCCTATTTTTTGTCTTTTGGCTAAGCCAGTAATGTCTTACTGCAGTCTGACAGTTTGCATTTCTCTATTACTGGTGATGTTAAGCACCTTTTTGCTTATTAGCCATATGTGTCGTTTTGTGGAATGTATATCAGATCATTTTCAATTTCTCAATTAGGTTATTTACTCAGTTTATATTCTTTATTTTGCTGTAACATTTATAAATATTTGTTACACAAACCACTTGTATGTTTTCTATACAGTGTTTCCCAGTCTGACTTATTGGTACCATAGAAAATGTAAAAACTTTAATTTTCATGTAGTCTTTTCATTAAATGTTTGACCTGTTAGTATCATGTTAAGAACAGTTTGCTAAACCTAAGGTTAGTAAGATTTTTCTTTGGAGATAAGGTCTTGCTGTGTGGCCCAGGGCTTAACTAAGCTTCCTTCCTTAGCTTCCAGAGTGGCTGCGACTACAGGCATGAATCATAGCATCTGCTAAGATTTTGTTCTAGTAGTTATACTTATTCGTATCTTTTAACATTTAGATCAGTGGTCCATTTTGAGTCAACTTTTGTTTATTTAGTGTGTGAGTTAATTTGTTTTTTTGAGACATGGTCTTGTTAGATAGTTCAAACTGCCCTGAAACTCACTGTGTAGCCTTGGCTTGCCTGCCTTGAACTCACACGGATCCTTCTACCTCAGCCTCCCAAATACTGGGATTACAGGCATGCACCATCACACCTGCCTGTAAGAGTTAATTTATGTATAATATGTGTAAGAATCTAAATTAATCTTTTTGCTGTGGTTATCCGAATATCTCAGCCCTATTAAAAAGACTACCTTAAAAATTTACCTCTGCATTTTTGTTGAAAATCACTTGCCCATGAATGTGGGGCATTGTGTCAATGGCTGTTATCTGGGAGGCTGAGGCAGAAAAATTGCAACTTTAGACAGCTTGGCAATGTGATTTTGTTGTTGTTGTTGTTTTTGAGACAGGGTCTCCCTTTGTAGTTCAGGCTGGCTCTGAGTTCACTATGTAGCCCAGGCAAACCTTGAACTCAGCAATCCTCCTGTCTCTGCCTCCCGAGTGCTGGGATTCTAGCGTAAGCCACCACGCACTGTGGTATGTGGTATTGATTGCTGTTGGGCATGAGTCACCACGCCCAGCATTGTATGTGGTTACCGGGGATCAAACTCAGGATCTTGTGTTTGCAAGGCAGGCACTGGAACCTCTGAGCTAACCCTCTGGACCTGGCAATGTGATTTTAAAAAAAATAATAAATTTATTTTATTGGTACATTTTATATACACATCATGATCACAATTAACATTGAAAATTTGTACCAGTGTGTGACATGACTTCTCATTTTTTCCCATTCCCCTGCCCACCCTGCAACCCCCCACCTTGTATATACATAAGCTTTTCTTTTTTTTTAACTATCACATTTTCCCCTCATGTTATATTCCCCTACCCCCCTTTACCCTTTGAATATTTTCTATTTCACAGTAGACGATGTAGTGATTCTGTAAGATCCTGTCTTACAAGAAATAAAAAGGGCTAGGGAAGCAACTCCGTATGAAGGTCTTGGGTTAATCCCTAGGACAGTGAAGCAAAAGCAAACAAAACCCAGAAAAATCTATTTTCTTGCTTTTGACAAATATTTCCTAGATAAAACAAAGTCGAGATCTATGAAACAGTGAATGGATGTGAACTATAGTTCACAAAAAGGCAAAACTTTTCTGCCAGATGCCCTTAAAACATAGATATATTAACACATGCACATACACAAGATTGAAAAAAGAAAATGGCTAGAAGACACATTTTTGGTCAGGATGTATCTAATAAAGGATTCTATTTTCAGAATATTAGTATATATTTTTTAAAAAACTCAAAAATTAAGAGTAAGGAAATTAATCTCACTAAAACATAAGAAAAAAGATTTTAGCAACTCACCAAAGAACTGTGGATAAAATGGAAAGGTGTGCTTACCAACAATACTTATTAGGGAAAATGAAAACCAAATCCTATACTATCTAGAATTAAAAGACCGATCATATTGGGCTGGAGGGTTAGCTCAGTGGTTCTGGCGCTGGGTGTGGTGGCTCACGCCTGTAATCCCAGCACTCGGGAGGCAGAGACAGGAGGATTGCTAAGTTCGAGGCTTGCCTGGGCTACATAGTGAGCTCAGAGCCAGCCTGAACTACAAAGCGAGACCCTGTCTCAAAAAAAAGACTGATCATATTAAATGCAGGTGAGTTGTGGAGGCACTGGATTACTCATACACTGCTGGTAGGAATGTAACAAGGAATGATCCTTATAAGTTTAGTAGCTTCTTAAAAAGTTTAATACATACAACATGTGTTCCAGCGATTCCACTTGGAGGTGTTTACCTGAGAGAAAAGGAAATACATATTTATATGGAGACTTACATAATAGTAAAACACTAGAAAAGGACCTAAATGTCCATCAACAGTGATGGATAAACTGTGGTATAGCTATTCAGTGAAGTGCTACTCAGCAATGGGAGGGATGAATGTTGGATACATGCCATGATGTCAGTGAGTCTCAAGTAATTGTGCTGAATGAAGGAAGCCAGGTCCCCCAAATAAATAGATAAGATATGATTGCATTTATGTAAGAAGCTATGAGTAAGGCAGGGAGGGGAGAAAGATTGTTGGAGCATACTCATAGCATTGATGGGGAAAGTCTGGGTACATACCCAGGTCAGTGCTTGTCAAATTATATATTTTAAGTATTCTTTGTTTCTTGTTAATTGTAATTCTGTGAAGTTGTTTAATTAAAGGAACAATTCTTTTGTTAGGATGGAGAGTAATACAGTTGGAAATTGAAAAATAAAGTGAGACTGAAGTAATACTGAGTATTTACGTGTCACTAGTTATTATGAAATTTGTTAATTTTAAGCTTATATAGTTGCCTCTTTTTAAAGTTGAAATGTCAGTGGGCATATGAGTGTAATGGCAAGAAAAATGATATCTCCCCTTTCTTCCCCTTCCTAAGGAGCGACAGTTCCTTCAGATTTTTTGTGTTCTTCTTCGTCTATATCTGTCAGTTCGCTGTCCATGTGCTCCAGGCTGCAGGATTTCATAACTGGGGCAACTGGTAAGTCTGTTTGATTAACCAGCTTGAAGTGAATCTAATATCTGCATGTAATTTTCATTGTCTTAATACATAGAGCTAATACAGATACTTCACAGAACAGCGTCTGACTAGTACTGAAGAGTGCATGAAATGGACATTAAGAGGAAGAAGACAGAGTAGACTGGGAGCAGTTACAGAGACAGGAGGACCAAAAAATTTGGGAAGAGAAAATATTTGAAAGAAAAGGACACCTGTGGTGCGTAAAGCACTATTCTAGGTGTACAGTTTTAGTTTTTGGTGGTACTAAGGATTAAACCTAAGTCCTTTACACTGAGCTTGGTCTTTAGCCCTTTTTTAAGTTCTGAGAGAGGGTCTTGCTAAATTTTCTAAGTTGCTTAGGTTTGGGCTTGAACTTTTGGTCCTCCTGCGTCAGCCTCCTAGACAGCTAGGATTACAGGTGTGCCCCCCCCCCTCGCTCACACACAAGTACTCATACACATGTTTGCGTGGACATGGGCTGTTGTCTTTGGGAGGCTGAGTCCCTGTGTCCTCTCACACACACCTTTACATGGTAGGATTTCTTGGAGGAGCCCTCAGCGCAGGCTAGAAGGTAGTGGCAGAGATCTCTCTTCCTAACCTCTGGAGCAAACACCATCTGCATGAGGTTTGCTATGATTTGTGCTGTGTTTGCAAGCTGCAGTGGAAATGGGCACATGATGAGCATGTGCAGGACTCCAGTTTTGGGTAGCGCCTTTGACTTCAAGTGATGGTGGCTGTCAGATACCTCTTTGAGTTTTGAAAGCTTCTAGTGGGCTTATATATACAAGAGGGCTTACACAGCTTGTAAATTACTTGTGGGAAAAGTATTCATTTTTTTAAAGTACTGATTAGTCTTTGCCATTTGAGGAAAGGAAATGCTTTAAATGTTTAAAAAATGGCTTGCTTTAACAGCATAGTTTTTTAAATTGTGAAATTGAAGTAATTTCTCTTGCTTTTTTAGTTTAAACTTAGGGAAAAATGTCAAAATGACCAGTACTTGAGGTTTATGTGGGATGGTCTGTTTAAGATGGACCTTGTGTAATTGGGATATTTTAAGTTTTGTAATTTAAGGTGCAGATTGACATACAGTTGTAAGAAATACATGTCAAGCATTTGAGACAATCTTTACATATTCCCCCAGTGTGAGATTTTGTAGTGTCAAACCAAGGACTTTGACATGGGTGGTAAGGCCACCCGACCTTGCTGTCACTAGAGGGTTCCTTGTGTAGCTTTTTTTATAGTCATCTTCACAACTCACATGCCCCTCCACCCTCCTTACTCTGACAACTCTTAATTTGCTTGTCACAACCCTAGTGTTGTGAGAGGCTTATGTAGATGCAGTCAGACACTGCGCAGCTTGGGTTTTTTCACTCGGTGTATTTCTGTGGAGAATCATCCGGGTTTGGTACATGTGTCAGTAGTTTATTCCTTTTCATTGTTGAGGAAGAATTTGTGGCTTGAATGTGCCACAGTCTTTATTCACCATCTGACCATCTGGATCGTTTGCAGTTTGGAGCTGTTATGAAGAAAGCTGCTGTGAATGTTTATGAGCAGCCTTTCTTATAAACATAGTTTTTGTTGCTTTGGAATAAGAGTGTAATTAGGGTCATGTAAAAGTTGTATGTTTAACTTAGTTTTTATTTAAAATATTTTTTTAAAAGGAACTATTCCCCAGTGTGGCTGTTTTCAGTTATGACTGATTCAGCTTTTACATCATTGCCAGCATTGGTTTTATCCATTTTTTTTTTTTTTTGGCCATTCTGAGAGGTATACAGTGTTATTTCATTGTGTTTGAATTTGCATTTACCTAATGATTTGTGATGTTGAACGTCTTTTCATGCACTTATTTGCCATCCTTATTCTTTCAATGAAATGTTTTGGGTCTTTTGCCTGTTTTCTAAATGCATTTCTGTAAGGTTGCACTATAACAGTGTTTATATTCTAGACACTAATCCTTCATTGCACATGTGGTTGCAAATGTTTCCTTCCATCAGCAAAATTTAGAATGAATGTTTAAAAATATAATAATGAACTCACAGGCTTAATTCAATAATATGATAAAAATTTGAGGTTCAGGAATTTTATTTGCCTTTGAATTCAGACTGCCATTTATCAGCTGTGTGGCTTTGGGCCTGAGTGTGTCTGTGACCCAGTTCCTTATCTGAAGAGTAGTGATTAAAATAGCGTCTGTGCTACAGGGCAGTTGTGAGAAGTAAAGGAGATGCTTGTTCAGAGGTGTTGAGGACTGGTGAGGCAGTATGTTATTCTGAAATGTGCATTCACTCGCTTGCTTAGTTACACTTTTCTTGTTTTTATTTTGTAGTGGTTGGATTTCATCCCTTACTGGTCTTAACCAAAATATTCCTGTCGGAATCATGATGATAATCATAGCAGCACTTTTCACAGCATCAGCAGTCATCTCACTAGTTATGTTTAAAAAAGTAAGTGAAATTTTATGGCTCTAAGTAAATCTGATAAGCTTCTCATTTCCCCATTTTGATATTAACTCAGAACGATCTCAAGCCATTTGTTTGTACTCATGCAAGCTTGCTCTTCGTGATTACTTTTTACAATTAAAAGTTGTGCATAGCTGTACTTTAGGAAATTGTATCGCATTTGGGAAATATTTCCCAGAAATGGAACTACAGGTTGAATATCCATAATCTGAAAATCTGAAATCTGAAATGCTCCAAAATCTGAAAATTTCAAGCCCTCATATGATCCCACAGGTAGAGTGTGCTGCATTGGACCTTATATGACAGGTTGTAAATGCAGACAAGTTAGAACTATTGTATGTGATTGCTCTTGGGCTGTGTGCATAGGCTGTATATGAAAAGTAAATGAATTTCATGTTTAGACTTGGGCCCTTTCTCTAGCGACGTCATTATGTATATATATGTATTTTAAAATCTGAAATACGTTTGTTCCAAGGCATTTAGGGTAAGGATACCCAACCTGTGTTTTTAAATCTTGAAGGCTTCTTTTACAAATTGAAGATTCAATGTCATTTTAAAAATTTGGATCTTTTGGCCAGGCGTGGTGGCTCACACCTGTAATCCCAGCACTTGGTAGGCAGAGACAGGAGGATTGCTGAGTTCGAGGCTTGCCTGGGCTACATAGTGAGCTCAGAGCCAGCCTGAACTACAAAGTGAGACCCTGTCTCAAAAAAAAAAAAAAAAATGAATCTTTTGCCTGGGATTTAGCTCAAGTTTTACCACACCAACCATGGATGCACAAGGGCCTGAGTTCGAACCCTGGTACTGCAAAAAAAAAATTGGGTCTTTTATATGCTATAATTTATTTTTTAATATAAAGCATATCGACTTGATTAGTACATAGAAGTAATGTTAGTTTTTAAGATGTGCATCTCTCTGGGTGTTGTGGCTCACGCCTGTAATCCCAGCACTCAGGAGGCAGAGACAGGAGGATTGCTGAATTTGAGGCTTGCCTGGGCTACATAGTGAGCTCAGGGCCAGCCTGAACTACAAAGTGAGACCCTGTCTCAAAAAAAAAAAAAAAAAAAGATGTGCATCTCATTCATATTTAAAATGTGAAGACACCAAATCATTTATCTAGTAACTGAAAATGAACTGGTGAGAAGTTCAAAGCTGGGTTCGACATAAATTTTGTTTTTAGTTTACTGCCTATTAACCACCCTTTTCTTGTAGAATTCCCATGTCTGGTTTTTAAAGCCTTAAGTAAGAATCATTACATAGGGAAGAGGATGCATCAATCCTTTATTTAGATTTTTTTCTTGTGTCTTAGATATATATTTCATATTCTACCTGTGTTCAAACATGAAACAGAGGCCCTGAGAATGTTTTAGAATGATAGAGCCTTTTTGGTGGGTCCTACTTTTTTTTTTGAAACAGGGTCTCGCTTTGTAGTTCAGGCTGGCCCTGAGCTCAGTATGTAGCCCAGGCAAACCTCAAACTCAGCAATCCTCCTGTCTCTGCCTCCTGAGTGCTAGGATTACAGGCATGAGCCACCACTCCCGTCACTGTGGTATGTGGTATTGATTGCTGGTGGACATGAGTCACCACGCCCAGCATTGTATGTGGTTACTGGGGATCGAACTCAGGACCTTGCACTTGCAAGGCAGGCACTAGAACCACTGAGCTAAATCTCCAGCCCTGGGTCCTGCTTTTTAAAAAAAAGTTCTTTCAATTTTTTTTTTTAATTTTTGTCTGGTAATATATACAAACAATGCACATAGAAATAATTATATTTAAAATCACTGTGCTTTCTTGAAATACCTGACACATACATTTAGCTGTTATCCTCTCAAAACCTGGGAAGGCTAGGCTGTTTTTCCTGTTCACATTTTGCTACTTAATTTCTTTCAGCAGGCTTTCCTGCTCTGCATTGAATGTGTTTGCCATTGAAACTATAGTCTTCACTTTCTGTAGTGACTGAGTCCTGCAGCAGCCATGGGAGACCTTTTAGAGCCTTCGGCAGCTTTCCATTGCAGTACCTGCCCATAGGCTTGCCACCACTGTGCTACCCTCTCCACAGATGGCCTCTTCCTCGGTGTTTATAACTGTGTTTGTCCTCATTTTCTTTATCCACCTTATAACTGTTCTCGTCTCTGTGCTGCGTGCTGTGTGGGCGTTTCATCCTCTGTCATAGTTTTAGAAAATGCTCTGAAACTAGGGTGTATAGATGATGTAGTCCCAACTCTAGGAATAAACCCATTGAATTACACAGTTTCAGATGGTAAATTGTACAGTTTAAACCTTATCTCATGGAAGCTCTTGATTAAGAAGGAAGTGTTTAGTATCTTTAATGAATGAAGTGTTCTGAAGCCCTTTCTGTGATTCCATTTCACATTGTGTCTGTGCTGTGACTACTCCTGTCGGTGCTTTCATTACTTTCGGTTTAAATCATTTTTTCATTATTTTTTTTAGATACCTGCTGGTATCTTTTCCATCTTTTTCTTCCTTCCTGTTCTCAACCTTAGCTAACCCAGAAGTATTTTTATATATTACCATCTTAGATACTTTATCACTGTGATGTGGTATCCAACACCCACAACTCTTACACAGGGAAAGTTTATTTAGCTCTAAGTTTGTAGAGATTTCAGTCCATAGTCAGCTAGCTTCAAGCAAGTGACATTCAGGGGAGATACAGTCTGTGGCAGGGAAGGCAGGAGGCAGAGAGATCAAGGGAGGAGGATGGGAGACAGATCCTTCCAGGACACGCCCCCAGTCATGCCTCTCCTCCAACCAGGCTTCACCTCCCAACAGCTCATTAAGCTATAAACTCATCAGTGACTAATCTCCTGATAAGTATCATGCACCCATGATCCACCCACCTCTCCAAAGCCCCATCTATGAGCACGTGGGGCTTTGGGGAAGCAGCTAGGTATGAAGTATAACAGTCACTCATATCTCCTACACTTTTTTAGTCTCATTTTATATCTAGCTACTGTATTCATCAAAAAACAGCAGTAACAGCAAACCAGGGCTGCAGATTTGTTAAGTGACTTTGGGTGGGTTGGAGATGGAATTACGGTTGTGGGACAGAGGGATGATGGGATCCTCACTAGGACCAGTGTCATTGCCCTGCTCACTCCCCTCACAGGCATCCTGTCCCTTGCTGTGTCCTTGTCCCTGTTGGTGCTGTTCTCTGAGCCATGGGTACACTGTCTCCTCTGACACAGGAAGACTTAAGAGCACTTCTCCAGACCCAGCTCAGGTCCTCTAACCACCTTAGGTCTCTAGAGTTATGTAGTCCTCTGTTTTGTTTTTGTTTCTTTGGTGCTGAGGATTGAATTTAGGGCCTTTCTACCAAACTGCACCTCTAGCTCTCTTTTTCACTTTTTTTTTGGCTTGAGACCATCTCACTAAGTTGTTCATTTGCTCATGCTGGGCTCAACATGTCCACACTGGGGCTGTAATTCGTACGTCCTGATGCTGAACAGCTTGAACCACTGGTGGTATATGCTTCTCTATCCCATTGTTGGCATTTCACTAATTTTATTAGTAAAAAAGACAGATAAGTGATCCGATTCATCAGTCTGTGGGAAATGTGTTACACTTGTGATCTTTCTGCCTCAGCTTGCCACAGTGCTGAGAGTGCAGCTGTGTGCCACCTAGATAATCATTTTGGAAGAATTTACTTGCTCTGTTGCTCACTTTAGACTTTGGGCATAAGCCATTTTATTTATACTCTTTATAATGCACATGTAGTACCCAGTTTGATAGGTTCCTCCAGGTGTGCTTGTCTTTTAGCATCAGAATTAAATGAGAAAAGCAAATACTTTGGTTTGGAAATAGGCAGTTTGAAATTGTGATGTCTTCACCAAAAGCTCTGTGGCCCAAGGTAAGTGTCAGTACCCACCTGGGCTCAGTGTCCTCTTTCTTGCCGAGCTGCCTGAGATGGGGATCTGGATCCACAGCAGGTCAGGGAAAGAATAGGAATGATTCCTTTCTTAGGACTAGTGTGAGGGTGAAGTGAAACAGTGGTCTAGTGCAAGGTGGTGTGTACATGACGGTACCACTTCTACTACTGGTGGCACAAGCTGCCAGGTGGGACAGTCATGCACATACCACTGGCAGTTCAAACTGGCAGGAATCTGTTAACATATTTCTTTTTCTGAGATAGAACAATGACCAATCATTATAATTCAGTACAGTAAGTCCCTTATTTATGAACATTTGAGTTGTGAACTTGTACAGATACAAATGGGACTGCACGTTGCATTTGGAGATATGAACAAGTCACAGAAGTAGCTCATGTGTCCACTGGACATTGTCACAGTTGTGCTGCTCTGTGCTCACTGCACAGTGAGATGTCATAGAGTAGTACCGTGCTCAGTCAGAGCCTGGAATGTTCAGAAGCAAGAAATAGTGGTAGTGATATGGAAGGGATGCTACAAAGCACAGAGCGGTAACCATGGAGAAAAAGTAAAAATAGTGGAGAGACTGGACAGAGGCAAAAAGATGGTAGATGTCACTCATTCTTATAACATGAATCATTCAGCCACTGGGACAATTCTAAATAACAAGGAAGGACAAGATCATAGAACATGTGAAGTCTGTGTGCCAGTGAAGTCAACAAAAATATCCAAAAAGGTGGTACACTAACAGAGAAGATGAAGAAACTTCTCAGTGGAAACAGGACCAGCGTCAGTGTCGAGTCCCACTCCGCTTAATGCATATTCAAGAACAAAACTAAACACCTGTTTGAAAATTTGAAGAAAAAACCAAGGTGAACAGGGTGTGTCTTTCACCTAAGACTCCCTTTGTCACATATGACAGAATCTGACTTACAAATGTTCTCCCAGAACAGTACAAATTCGCAAGCTGGGGACTTGCTGTAAAGGAGTAAGGGAGAGCTGAAGGGTAAGAGGATGAACAGCTACCAGGTAGCAGGGATGGCCCATTCCTGTCCAGTTGCAGGGTACGACACGGCAAGTTTGAGGAACTGAAAATAGTTCAGAATGGATGGCAGAGGAAATGGTGGGTGGCCTCGGGGAAGGAAAAATGTGGGGCGTTGGTGGGTACAGGTCGGAGACTAGGAGACCTTTTGTTAAGTGTGACTCTTCCCCCAGAAGTCCTGGCGAGCTATAGAAGAGGGGTAAGGAGGGTAGTAGCTGATGATCCGATTCGAGTTTGAGAAGCACCGTTTTGAAGTAGATGTAGGATATGGGCTGGTTGGAGTTCCTGGAAGAGCTGCAGCTGGGAGCAGCTAGGAAGCCAGTTAGTAATGACAGTGTCTTGAATGATGTGCAGTCAAGAGAAAGTGAGCCAGTGATGATTAATTTGACTTGGGCTCAAAAGTAGGGGACAGGAAAAGACTGAAGATGATACCAGGTTTTTGGATGACACGGCATTCAGGAGTGGAGAGTACAAGAAAAGCAGCTTTGGAGATCAAAGTGGTTTCAGCCTTTGTTTTTTCAATATTTTTTTTGTATTTGAATCTTTATTGTTACATTATATATACACATCACGATCATGCTCAATATTGAGAATTTGTACCAGTATATGACATGACTTCTCATTTTCCCCTTCCCCTACCCACCCTACAACCCCTTGCCCCTATACACATAAGCTTTGTTTCCTTTTTTTAAACCATCACATTTTTTCTTCCCCCTCATTACTTACCCCTAAACCCCGTGATAGATACTGTGAAATAGTAAATAGTCAAAGATTTCAGCCTTTTTATGCAGGGGTTTAACATACTGGTGGATGTTATTGTAAGGTTTTCAGCAGCCTTTGGGATTGTTTAGGAGCAAGGAATGAGTTGTAGACTGGCTATTCAGACTGGGAAGTGTGGATACCCTGAAGCCTAGAAAGTGTGCAAGTGTGAAGATGCAGAGGGGAGAGCACTGTACTCCAACACAGGCATCTCCTGCGGGAAGAGTTAGGCTAAGGGGTGGGGCACCTGAGCACACATGGTGCCGAGGGAGGCACTTTCTTGCAGACCCTGACCTCCACGCTGGAATACGTTTCCCCTTTCTTGTTCCAGGTATGTAATTTTTCAGGGTCTGTCCCATGAGAGGAAAAATTTTAGAGCTGTGTTCTTGTTCATGTGCCAAACACCATTTACCAGGTAAGATAAAAGCTTTAATACTGAATTACAAAGTATACTCTGGCATCTCACCTGACGTTAGAGGAGTTACAGTGATCTCTGGGTATGCGCTGACTGTCAGTGCTGTGCAACATTCTTGCCCTGAGAAAGCAGGAGTGTAGGTGATTTTCTGCATGTTTTTTTTCCTTTTCTGGTTGTTGAGCCAAAATTTTGCCTTACACAAGTTAAAGGATGAAAAGTTTACTTGACTCACAGTTTGTAGAAGTTTCAGTCTGTAGTCACTGACTCAAAGGCAGGGAGGTGGCTTGGCAGAGGGGCATCGAAGAGCACTAACAGTTCATGGTGGGCAGAAGATGGCAAAGCAAACAAGACAAGCCTCTTTTTATCCCTAATACTGTATTTAGGGTACCAGGATCAGGGTGGTGCCAAACCTATGAATGGACTGATTTAGGAATGACCTACCCTGAATCCTAGCACTGCACTGTGAATCAGTCACACACTGTAGATCTAGTCAGCTCTGAAAAGTGCTGCCTGTGATTGCATGAGGCTCCGGGGGACTTGCAGACACAGCTGAAATGGAAGACACAAGCTACATGGACTGTTGGGTCTGGAGTGTTCTCCCTCAGCCTCCTCCCACCGTGCTGTACTGCACTTTCCAGCTGCTCTGGTTCTGCTTTCATATTTTAATGAAGGGCACTTCTCTCGCTGTGACAGAAATTGAGGTCCAAGAAGACCAAGGGTTTTTCTTCTTTCTCTTTTTCTTTTCCATACTTGCTCAAAATGGCCCTTTAAATAGCAACAAAAATCTTTTGGGGTCTGTAGCCACAGTTTATAGCCACTAGGGGTCAGGCTCTTCACAAACAGTTAATGCCCTTTATTTGCACATTATTTGCCCACAGAATTCTTAGGTTTTATTAGGCTATTTCTCCAGCCCCAGGGAAACTTACTTTGTAGAACATATTTATTTTAATGGGAATGAATAAAATACCAAGAATTTTGTTGTCATTTTGAAGTCTTGCCTTTGCTGTGGACTATCCAGTATGTCTTTAAGTTCTTCCATTTGTTTTATAATCCAAATTTTAGTATTGAAAGAATGCTCATAGACCTCTTAAATGATCTTACAGACCTCTTAAATGTTTTCATAGACAAGGAACAACTGAATCTTTATCTTTCACAAATACCCCCCCCCCCAATTATTTCTAATTGTATTTTTCAAAGACCTTACTTGTTTAGTAAACTATTAGAATTCGGTAATAGTTCGGGGTCATAGAGAAAGATACCATAAGTGGGTAGCTGATGAGTGAATTATGAGAGACCATCAAGGGAATCCAAAGTGATCCCTTTTAATGTGTAAAAAATACAACTTAATATGAATGTGTACTCTAAAATTCGTGCTCTTTTGGTGACCTTGTTTTGATTGTCTTCTCAATGAAATTTGAAAACTTGTTTATACACTTTTATGTACATATTAATAAAATAGCTGTTAATGGGTTTTGCACTTCAAAAGAATTTTAGACAAAAGTTACTTCTTTAAAAGCCAAGTTTGTCTAACTTTTTTCACTTACTGAAACGTCTGTTCTAAAGATAGTCTTTTAATTCGTGCAAGGGTGAGAGTGGGAAGTATGATTCAGAATAGTGACAGTGAAGCCTCACTGGTGAATTGCTGTTTTTCAGCAAGTCTTCAAGAATTCTACTACATATAAAATCGTAGTCTTCCTGGATTAACAGTGACCGCTACTTTCTCTGAAAGCATTATGCTGTTGCTCTGACTATTTTCACTTCATTGTGAACCTAGGATAGAAAGCTGATGATTTTAGTATTTTTCTGTAGGCACTCCCCCTTCTCCCTCACCAGAACTGCTTAGTACTCATCTTCCCTGGTTAGGAACTAGCACAGACAATTCACATTATCAGTTAAAATGCTGACCCAGATACTGCATCTTCTTCCAGAGACAAAGAGTGGGTAAAATAGTACTGTTGATTCTAGAAAAAAAATTGGCCTTTCTGGACTGGAAATCTAGCTTAGTGGGTCCAGCACCTGCCTAGCAAGTACAGGGTCCCTGGTTCAGTCCTCGGTAACCACATACCACAGTGTCGGGCATGGTGGCTCATGCCTGTAATCCCAGCACTCAGGAGGCAGAGGCAGGAGGACTGCTGAGTTCAAGGCTTGCCTGGGCTACGTAGTGAGCTGAACTACAGCCTGAACTACAAAGCAAGACCCTGTCTCAAAAAAAAAATTTTTTTCCCCCTTAATTTGTGTGCACATTTGTTTGTTACTGGGGATTGGACCAAGAGCAGCTGTACTCCCAGGTCCTACTTTTTGTTCTATTTTGTTTTCCAGTAAGCACTAATCTAGTTACTTAGTAGACACTAAATCCAAGTTAATATAACTAGGTGCTGTAAATTGTTTCTTAGGCATCTTCAAAGGTGGTAAATCACCAAATATGCATAGGGTACTTTTGTCAAAGTTATCTTTATAAACAGATCTTTTGAAATTCACGTGTATTTTACTCATTTAAAATGTATAACTCAATGGTTTTGGTAATTTGTTTATTTGTTTGAGACAGGGTCTCACTTTGTAGTTCAGGCTGGTGCTAAACTCACTATTGTAGCCCAGGCTAGCCTCGAACTCAGCAATCCTCTTGCCTCTGCCTCCCGAGTGCTAGGATTATAGGTGTGAGCCACCAGGCCCTGCATTGTGGTGTAGGGTACTGATTACTGGTGGGCATCAGTCACCATGCCTGGTATTGTGGTATGTGGTTACTGGGAATCAAACTCAGGACCTTGTGCTTGCTAGGCAGGCACCAGAACCACTGAGCTAAATCTCCGGTCCCCTGGTATATTGTTTTTAAGTTTAAAAATTATTTTTTAAATAGAAAAAGGATAAGCAGGCCATGGTAGCACATACCTGTAATCCTAGCACTCAAGAAGTTGAAGCAGGAGGATTGCTTCAGGATTAAGGCCAACCTGGGCTGTTTAGTGAGTTCAAATCCAGCCTGTATCACAAAATGAGACCCCTGACTCAAAAAACAAAACAAAAAAACCCAAACAATAAGGCAAAAGATGACATAAAATTTGCCATTTTAGTAATTTTCAGAGTATAAGTAATATTCATTACATTTACAGTTATATTAATTACAATTACATTGTGCAACTACCACCACTGTCCATTTCAGAAACTTTTCTTTTACAACAAACTCTATAGTCATTAAGCAGTCCCTCTATTCTATTCCCGGCCCCCGAGACCTTGAAAGTACTTGCTGCCTCTCTGGATTGCCTATTTTATTTCATGTAAATGGATCATATTGGCTTATTTCACTTAGCATGCTGTTTTTAAGGTTCAGTAGCACTCCTGTGTCCTGTGTGCGCTGTGTGTGGCCTGCGGTGTGTTTATTCCTGTTCGATGGGCACTTGCCTTTGTTCTGTCATTCTGAGGGGGCATCTGAGGACCTTGACCCAGGGCACTGCACCACGTGCTCTCTCTGTCATTAAGCCACGTTCCCAGATGGGACACTGGTTTCCCACCTCTTAGCTCCAGTGAACAGTACTGCTAGGAGTGCCAGTGTAGTCCCTGCTCTTGAATAAGTTTGGAAGTGGAACTGCCACACAGTAACTTCTGCTTAGGGTCTTGAGAAACTTGCAGACTGTCCTGCAGGGCATGTGCCGTGTTACTCTCCCCTGGCAGTTTTCCTGCTTTGTCACCAGTGCTTGTTTTATTTTTCTCAGTAGTGCCATCCTAGTAGGTGTGAAGTAGTGTGGTCAGCTTTAGAATACTGAACCTCAGAGGTAACAGAAGAAGCATTTTACTTTGTAAAATAGGCACAGTGTACCAGAACTGGACTGTACTTGCAAGGTAACATTTTTTGTAAGGAGCAGGCTATTTAGCCCTAGTAGATAGAAGGGTAAGAGTTCAATGGCTTCCATTGTCGGTCACTGCACTGTGTCCCAAGAGGTGGGACAGTGAGTGAGAAACAGTTCCCGCCCACAGGTGACCAAAAGCACATGGGTGGGAACAGACAAAGGAGGGAGGCTGTCCTGAGCTGCGTAGTGTCTGGGGGCTCATGGACGCAGTGCCCAGCCAGTTCAGCACCGGCAGGGATGGAGTTTAGCAGGGTGGGGCTTGAGTGCTGTCTGAGCCAGATCCATGAGCAGGAGAGTTCATGCAGTGTTTCTAGAAAATGTTAAATTGGGGAAGTTTGGCCTAGAGACCTGCATATGTTTCTAAAAAACTCAAAAGGGAGGGAGGGTGAAAAAAGTTAAAAAATAATTCATTTGTATTTTCCCAGCTTTTATAAAAGTTAAAATAATTTAGATATGTTAGGGTTCTTATATTAATAAAAGTATGATTCCTCAAAGTTTTAGTACAAACATATTTGAATTATTTTAAATACTGTTTCATAATGTATAGTTTTGGGATGTCATATGTCACTGAAGTATGTATTATTTCTGAAGATGCAGTAAGAAATTGGATTTCCTTCTGAAAGTGCATCTACATTTCAGCTGTGACATTTTTACAGGTAGTTAAAAATTTTAGCCAGGCATGGTGGCACATGCATATAATCTCAAGGCCACCCTGGGCTACAGAGTGACTTGAAGGCTTACCTGAATCACAAAGTGAATGCTTGTCTCAAAGAAAAATTAATTTTAATTTATATTAGCTAACTCATGAATTCTTAGGATCTTGATTTGATCTTTAGGAATCTGACAAGCAGATGGAACAACAAATGTTCTTGTTTTTTGGGAATTAAACCTGTGGTTTTGAGTGGTGGACAACCAGTTTGAAAGCAGTTGAATTAATGGACAGTAAATCAAGTGTCCTTTCTGTGATATTCCTAGAACTAAATGTTTAATACGTTTTTCTCACAACTAGAAAAGATACCAATTACAAATAGCAAGTATTTAAAGATAGCAAATATATTTTTAAAAAATTAAAGTTATTTAAGAATGATTTTCTAAGGAATACAAATTATCCTTAGGAGTTATTATTCTTAAAGATCAAAGGGAAATAAGCTTACTGAGATGCTGATCTCATGATTAGCCTATCATTTTTCATAAGGTCCTGAAATAAAGAATTTTCCTTTTCACATGGGTAAATGGCAGCATTTGAATATTATATGTGGTCTTTTCCCTCTAGGTGGCTCTCAGAGTCTATATAGATGCAGACTGTTGAAAATGTTGCTTCTACCTTTCTTTAGCTCTGTGAGACTATGGTGACATTTTAAGTAGTTAAACTCTGAAACCTTTGAACAAGTTACATGAGCTACTTAAAATGAAAAATAAAATAGCCAAGCAAATTAGAACTAACATTTGTTACGTGCCCATGGTGGAAGACAGACCAGTGAACTCGTAATTGCTTTGCATTGGGAGTGCATCTACTAAGTTAAGATGTAGTAGAGTTCTGTAATATACTTTGTTTTCTAGGATCTGGTCATCTGTATTCAGTGTAAGATATGTCCCTCCAACATAGGAGTGGTAATTAGTGAGTGTCATTCATTTTCCATAGAAAACTTGTTTTGGAAAGAGAATGAAAATAATTCTGTACTCAGTGATGTGCTGAACACTAGGGAAAGAATTGCAGGGCCGGAGATTTAGCCTGCCTCACAAGCGCAAGGTCCTGAGTTTGATTCTCGGTAACCAGCAATCAGTACCACATACCACAGTGCTGGGCGTGGTGGCTCATGCCTATAATCCCAGCACTCCTGAGGCAGAGGCAGGAGGATTGCTGAGTTCAAGACTTGCCTGGGCTACATAGTGAGCTCAGGGCCAGCCTGAACTACAAAGCAAGACCCTGTCTCCAAAAAAAAAGATACTGCTATCTAAAGAGGTTTCTGTATTTGACTTTATTCTCTTTCTGCTGTTTGGTTCTCTGCAGATGGTTTCATGTAATTCCAAGATTTTAGCTACCATTTATACAGTGTTGTAGTCCCTATGGTTTATGATAACAAACACACCATAGATTGAGTGGCTTAAAGAACAAATATTTTATTTCTTACAGTTCTGGAGACTGGAAAGTCTAGGATCAAGGTACTAGCAGATTGAGTATTTAGTAAGAACATTGGGTGTCTGGTGGGGACATAGCCACTTGCTGTGTCCTTGTGGTGGAAGACACAGGAGAAATCTCTGGAGTCTTGTAATTCCATACATAAGGGCTTTACTTTTAGAACCTAATTGGCTCCCAGAGGCCTCCCACATCCTAGTACCATTCTCTTGGGGATTATTAGTGTTTTGACACAAGAATGGGGTGGTGGGGGAGAGACAGACATTTACTCCCTAATGTATACCAGTGGCTTCCATGTCTGTACCTTTTTTTTTTTCTTTTTTTTGTGACAAGGTCTTGTTTTGTAGTTCAGGCTGCCCCTGAGCTCACTATGTAGCCCAGGCTGGCCTCGAACTCATGGCAATTCTCCTGCCTCTGCCTCCTAAGTGCTTAGATTATAGGTGTGAGCTACCACACCCGGCATTGTGCTATATGGTACCAGGGATGGAATTGAGGACCTTGCACTTTGCCAGGCAGACACCGGAACCACTGAGCTAAATCCTTTTGGAGCTCCAAACCACATATTTCCCTGCCTGCTGCAGCAGAACTGGATCAGGTGCTCCAGTGCTCACACACTGGTGGGATGAATGAATGTTTACCTTCGGTTAACCTGTCCTGTCTATTCTCTGGGTTCCTGAAACTACTCCCCAGTATTCCAGCTTGACTTACTCTTTGGCCTCTTCTACCTTTTCTTGCTCCACATTCAGTCTGCAGGTATCAGTTTCTGAATAGTTAGAAGAGTCAGAAAAAGCACTGACTTGAATGGATTTGACCCTTCCCGCAAACCTGCTTTGGTTAAATTTCAGTGTGTCTTCTAATTTAGGTCTAATCACAGTGCAATTACTGGGACTTGTTTCCCCCAAATGCACCCCAAAGTTTGTGGGCATGTAATTAAATGTTCTAATTTACTTCATTTTTTTCCTCATTTAAATTCATGTTAAATATTATATATTAATAAGCTTCCTAGTTTGATTATGCATCTTAGGGCAATAGAGAGTTTGTGAGCTTATGAAAATAAACTGCAAAATTTGAGTAATAAATCAGTATAGACGGTTCTCTACAGTATTTCTTCATTAAACCCTTTTGAACTTGATCAGAGAAAAAGCAAAATAATACAGAGTAGATACTAGCAGTATGTTAAAAGAATATAAATAGTGCTTGGTTAAGGAAATAAGGTTAGTGCTGTGTATGTAGCCAGTGTAGAAAGAGATAAAGTGTCAAACTGTCTGGGGTAGTACGTTACAGTCAGGCTGTCCCTTGGTGTATTTAAATCATCCTGTGGTAAGGCTGTAAGATTTTAATGGAGGGCAGAGAAGAGCCTTTTGCAATTGGTTAAGGTTTGTTCTTTAGTTTAGGCTTGAATTGACATAATTATCTCTTCAGCATGGGAAGGAAACTGAGAAAACTGTATTAAGAGGACACTTAAATACAGATATGTGCTGGTGTCTGTCTGACATTTTAATTCCAGGACTTAGGACCAGAATTCCATCTTCCTATCTGAGTAGTGTTGAGATCGCGGAAGCGACACGCAGATGGCCACTCACCACTCCACTGTTTGTGCCTCCACAGGTACACGGGCTGTATCGCACAACAGGTGCTAGTTTTGAGAAGGCTCAGCAGGAGTTTGCAACAGGTGTGATGTCCAACAAGACTGTCCAGACTGCAGCCGCAAATGCAGCTTCGACTGCGGCAACGAGTGCGGCCCAGAATGCGTTCAAGGGGAACCAGATCTAGAGGCCTCCACAGTCCACTGTCACCTTCGGACGGTACCATTCTCTCCAGTTACTGTATCTGCAGATGTTTTTATGTTGGAAACACAGTACACACAGCATGAGTATTTCCTGTTCACATGTGCATGGGTTAAAAGCAGAAAAACTTCATCTTATTTTACTGAATAGTTTCTTCATGTTTCAGTGCCCCAGCAGAACAATATTACATGCTAAATAAATATTCTCCATATTTTTGGGGGATGGTGTTCAACAAATTATTTTAGTGGTGACCCACTGAAATTAACATGATCCTTATGATCGAAAACACTCTTAGTACTAACTGTAATTGTTCTTTTAAGACTCTAAAAGTAAGGATGACACAGGAAGCATTCTTTTTATCCTTATTTATTTTGAAAGAGGCCAGCAGAGACATACATTTTTAAATTGACTTGCTTTTTTATCAGTTTGTTACCAGTGAGAGCCTGTGTGCTTTGTGGTAGATAATGTATATTTTGTTGTTTATTTTCCTTTTTAAGAGTAGTTGATATTTTGATAAGTCTGATCTTGCATGGACAACATGTTGCTTAAATTAAAAGAATTAGTATTTTGGGTTCTGTACTGCGTATAGCTGTAGGAATCAGGGTTTATGGATCATAGAAGTGACTTTCTTTTAAATAAAAATTTATTGGGGGTACAATATGAGACTTTAATATGCAGTGCAGTATCCAAAAGAGAAGGTAGTTAGTCAGTGCAATAGAATGTAGGAATAATTCCTTTTATTTCTAATTTTCAGTGTTCATATAGTAAAATTTTACTGTATGGAAACTTTAGTATATTCTTATGAGTACTCTTAACTGAGATTGTGTTTGGCAGCTTATTTTTCGGGGTGTGTGTGTGTGTGTAATTTTTGACAGAGGTATTAAAGGCTAACCTAATCCTTGTCTAAAAAGAATATACAGTATTTAAAAAACTTTTCCTTTAGCCGCTCATTTCTAGTGGCATTAAAAATAAAATGACCTTAGCATTTCTAATATACTTGAATCCCTCATGCGCCTACGTCTTTCACGTTTTTGAGGTAGACTGAATACATTAGATTGTTCACAATAGAATAATCAAAACATTGCACCAAGTAAGAAAGTACATATACTGTTACAGGCATTAATTGAGCATAATCACATTGTGCAGCACAGAACTTTATTCTTAGGATATACTTGGGTTTAAAATTTGATTCTTTTTAAATATTTATTAAGTGATTCGAAAGCATTTCTAAATTATACTGTTGTGTTTTGAAAGCTTTTCAATAAGTTTTGATTGCAGAATGATAGGTAGTGATTTATGCATTTGATCTTAAGACAATATATTGGATTATATTATTTGAAAATGAAAATCTTTTTTTTTAAAAATTAAGTGGGTATAAATGGAAGCAATGTTGTTATTCTCCTTCCCACATCTGGAGTTACAGTTAAGTTTCCTGTGGAAGGTGGGATGCCTAGTTCCTGCTGTTTCTGAGGAGGCTTTGTATGCTCCTTGGAAAGGCAGATCATCCCAGCGGTGGTTGCCCATGGTTTATCTGGGACTTAATTAGTAATAGAGTTGGAAGATGTTTCTTCTGAAGAAAGTAGCATTCAGAGTGCGATGTAAAGCTGTCCTCATACGTGCTTCTGATCAGTGATGATCTCCCCAGATTCTCACCTGGCTCATAGCTCTGGATCTTCAGGTCCCTTACTCTTAGGGGGGAACCTGTTTTTTTGAGTGTGGGCTTTATAAACATTCATAACATTAACCATAAAATAAAGCAAGAGTATTGTACCTGTCACTGATTTATATCCAAGTCCATTATTTGCATTTTGCTAAAAGAAAAACATATGATAATAACACAAGATGTGTTAAAGACTTTTGAAAAATACAATATTCTTAAGAATTGCAGTGTTTCTGATAGGTAGAAGTCTACCAAGGTAACAACCTTAAAAGCAAAGAATTATTATAACCCACAGTGTCTTTTTCTGTATTAATAGAGAAAAAAACCTTTAAATTTCAATTTACCTGGGTTAATACAAGTTTGAGAGGGAAAATGGGTTTTTAAAACCATAAATGGGCATTGCCTACACATTGACAGTGCCTGCAGTTTGAGCAGGTATGAAAGCAGCTTTAAATTCATATTCACAAGTCTCAATAGTAATCAGGAAATAGTTCATTTCTACTCAGCAAAAGATTGGCATTTGTTAGTGCTTCATACTTAATACTAAAATTATGTGGTACCACAGTCACAGAATGGTCTTCATATCGTAGGCATCTGCATCATTTTTCAGTTCGCATTACTAATCATGGCTGCTCTATTTCAAGCTAAAGTTTGAACACTGGATAAATCCTTGTCAGTGATTTGTAATCTGGGTCTTGGTTCTTGATCTGGTATGTTTGTATATTTTGTAGGTGTATACTGCGCTGCCGTCATGGTGACCGTCACGGTTCTGTACCAATGCCTTCATCTGTCCTCTGATGTTGCATGTTTTCAGTGGTTTGGAAGTTTTGTATACTTATTGTATTAACGCAGAGTGTCATAAAATAAAATACTGTTTATTGGATGAATGTTTCCATAATTTTAAACACTATATTGGCAATTCAGATCTAGAAATTGTGCTGCAGGTTTGATGTATTTAGAAGTTTTTTTTCACATGAAAAAAATAATTTTGTTACTGCTAAACAATAGAAAAGACTTAGTTAAAAACCCTCAGCAATATAAAATAACAATTTTTTTCTGTTGTGATGAGACCTGTAGGGGTAGTAGAATATGAGCTTGATCCATACTGAATATTTTGACCACTTTTAAGGTTTAGAATTTAGATATAAAATGAAAAACTTTTCCTATGACTTGAAATGGATACCTCTGAGCCAGCGTGGTCCTGATGTGTCAGATGTGGTCTATCCCTGACCTTGCTTACCGGTGACTATTCTCTGCACTGATGAAAGCACCTGTTTATGTTCTGGGCTTTTTTTTACTTGACCAGCTAAAAAAGATACAGCAATCTAATCTAAAACCATGTTCATGATTATCTTACTTTGAGAAATAATGTTGGAATAAAATCGAAAGTTTTTTTTTCCTGAGTTAATTAAACTGAGTTTGAGTTTTTTACTCTTCATTTACAAGAAAATACCCTATAATTCATGATGAGGTAAAGTATGACTTGCAATTTGTGGGGATTCACGTGGTTAAGGTTATTGGCTGTTTGTGTAAATTGATATGTAGTGCCTCAATGTTTGGTACTCAGCAGAAAATGCTCACATCACCATCCTCTGCATTGGTCAGATTTGTGTTTAGCATGACTGTTCATAGAATTTATTACATTTTGAACATGTTCTCCTGCTTTGTGGAGCTGAGAATCAGATAGTTGTAACCTCATTTTCCAACCTATCTTTGTATTTTTTTTCCAGGAGAATGTGTATAGAAATTTGTTGATTCCATGTGGTTAAACCTTGGGAGATAAAATAAGAATGGTTAGCTTAAAAGAAAGTAATCGAAGATGGTGAAAAGTAGCAAAGGCCTAACTTGGATAAATTTTCAGTACCATAGTAAAAATTTATTTAGATCATAGTCAAACAATATTTTAAAACTCTGAGTTATTTAAAATATTTTTAGCAAATTTGTATTTCAGTGGTCAAGTATTATGGAAAATGTTTTCCACTAAAATTTTAGGCACATTTTTAAAAAGGACGTGTGTTGCAGCCACTGTGTCACTAATCTATAAGCAGAAAACTCTTAAAGATCCTAAGGCATTGATAGCAAACCTTTTAGAGATGGAGCACCCACACTGCAGCCCAGACCCACACACCCACGCAGTGCCAGGACTGCCACTGAACCTGCCTACTGAGATTTAAGTTTAGAAAAACAACTCGTAAATTCACATCCTTTGTCTTAAAAGAAAAATATGTGTTCAGTAGGTTTGCCAGCATTGTCCTCAAACCTGCTGTTCTCTCATCCTTCCCATGTATATTTTACATTGTATTTTTACTTTTTGGTTTGGGATAGACAAAGTCTTCACCCTGTAGAATTTTTATTAGCACTGTTCTTGTTTTTAAGTAAAGAGGGAGTGTGGGAGCTGCCTGTAGCAATGCAGTGAGTATTCTGTGTGTAAAAGAAGCTAACTAAAATTCCCCATGAGTGGATACTCATGAGGAACTTCGGTTAAGGTCTGGTTTGTATTTTCCTATTGGTCTTTGTACGAAGATGACTTTCACCCTAAAACTGAGAAATGACACTGCCTTGTACCTCCTTTAGATCCCCTAGGCATGTTTTCCCAGGTCTGTCAGGCCGTTGCCTTGTGCCCTGAAGACGGCACTGATCTAGATGTCTTTGGACGTGCTGCCCTCAGACGTGGAACTGTGGGCTGGCTGTGTTCGGCCACAGGAGGGGACCCCCGGAAAGCTGGTCTGCACTGAGGGTGAAGAAAGAGGCAGATAAGCAGAGGGACATGGAGACCTTCACAGCATTTCGTTTCCTTGTGGAGGCCCAACCGCTCCTCTCATCCCAGCCTGTCACCCTCATAATATTCTTACTGTCTTTCTCCCCAACCTGCCCTGAATTGTTTTTTTTTATTACTCTCACTGGGGCATTTTAACACAAGTAGATTTGAGTACATTTCTGTAATACTTGGTAGGTATATAGTTATCATAAACTGTTATTCTCTTACATTGGGATTTTCAGGTTTCTTCATTATAAATGATTATTGAGGGATACATTGTCACTAAATCTTGGGGTCTAAGTTTCTTGTTTCTTGTTTCCTCAGGACAAATTGCTAGGTTACTGGTAACGGGACCTTGGATGTGGATTGCCAGTTTGCTCCCCAATTTTTGCCACTTTCTGCTGTGTACAAGTCTCCTGTCTACACCCTCACCAACACTGGGCTTTCCTTTTCCAGGAAGTCTTTTATACTAAGTTTTGACAGACAACCAGCAGGTCTGTTTACTAAGCATTCTGTTTTCCCATGCTTTTGAGTTCACTCAGTGCTGCCGTGTATGTGATTTTACTAAATAAGAGCGTATTTTATATCCACAGAGAAATCTACTTCCTGAAAGCTCTAAGGTAAAGTGATTAGCTGAATAGTTTATGTGGGGCTGGGGTGGGGGAAGGGGGCCTCAGGTAGCTCATCTGCTGTATCAGCCCAGGTAAAATTAGATTGGTGTTATCCTTCATGAAATGTAGCTTCTCAAAGCAGCCCTAAATGGAGGTAGTCTGGGAAGCTAGAGGACTATCTTAGTTTTCTTCTAATATTAAGGACTTACAGTGTACTTGTATGACTATACTGAGTTACCAAATCTGTGAAGTAATTTCCGTGCTTAGCCCTGCCTTGATAGAAGACTAGGAAATCGCCCCCAGCTCATGTGGGGAATGAGGGTGGTGAGGAGCTGGGCAGAGGCAGCAGAAAGCCAGACCTCAGGCTGAGGGGCTGCTTTTGCCACCTCTCGCCATTCTCTTCAGTAGTCTATGTCCATCCTTCAGGCACGACAGATGACAGGGAAAAGATGCAGAAAAAATGACAGCATGTATTTGAAAGTTAGGGTTTGGGGCTGCATGTCCCCAAGCCTCATTTGGACAGAGGTGGCTGAACCTGAAATGTGCAGTGCTGGGATTAAGGGCGTGTGATCACTAAGCCACTATACGTGAATGAGTGAGATGTCTGGCACCACCCTAATGCCAGTAGTCCGGATGGATACAAGAGGCAGAAAGATGTGGAGAATGAACTCTCCCTTCTCTTGTTGCCCTGGCGCCATGCCGTTTCTCCCCTGCGGTGCTTGTTTGCCGTCCCAGCCTCATAGCCAGCTGACTGGACTGAAACCTCTACAAGCGGTAAGCCAGACAAACCCCTTATTAACTTTGTGTGTCGGGTATTTTGTGTCAGCAGTGAGAGGAAAGTAACTATCATGCTGCTCATCCGCAGCTCTGTGTTTGGGCATTTGGATTTTGGAGAAACTTTTCGTGGAGGACAGATCCTTAATTATCAGGTTAAATATGCTTCTTATGTGATATAATAACCATTTAACACCCAAAAAAATAACGAAACCCGTCAGAGCCCATCATCTCTTTGACTTGTCATATACCTGTTGAGCTTCTAGTTTGTTGTTAGGATGATGAATTGAAAACAATAGTCTCACTTTGGAAAACATGAAAAATTACCCAGGGGTGATGGCACATCCTGTAATCCCAACACTGGGGGGCTGAGGCAGGAGGTCAAAGCCAGCCTGGGCAATGTAGCAATTTAATGAAACCCTGTCTCAAAAAAGGGCCGGGATTGAAGTCGTTGAGAAGGCCCTGGGTTCAATCCCCCATGTGACAGAAACAAAAATATAAAAAATAGTACCGGTTTTTTCTGTGGAAGGGAGGAGAGAGCAGTGTTCATCAGTTGTGCTCTTGTGATGGGTCTTCTGGAGTCACGCTGGAGGCACTTTGGCACCCGAGGTGCTGGTGTGCACTGGCTGTTCCGTGCCCGTGCTCATCACTCCAGGCGGAAGGGGACAGCATGGGTCCTTCGCGTCCGTCCTGTGTTTGCACCCTGCTTTGTCACTGACTAGCTCGCTAATGTAAGGCAAATGACTTAACCTCCCCGTGACTTACGTAACAGTTACTTGCCTGTGAGTGAGGAGGATAGCTCCTGTCTCGCAGGGTTTTGGTGAATGAACAAGGTAGGTGAAGGGTTCACCTAAGTGTCCACACAGTAACCAGACACATGTCACATCTCTCCCTGCACTCAAGACTGTCTGAGCCCAAGTCTCTGCCTCCGTCTGGCCTTCTCCGGTCTGTCCCAGCTGCACACAGAACCGCTCCAGTAGCATGCCACACTGCATCTTCCCGCTCTCCACCGCCCCTGCTCCTTTAGACTCATCTGGGTGACCGTCACTCTGTTCTGACACTGGCATCACCCTAGATGCTTCTCCTCTTGGCGATTGCTCTGCTCATCTGTCTCCCCTAACTTCACTAATTCAGCCTAGCATTGCCTTCAGTACCACACCTGAATTTGGACTTGCTTCTCCTGTGAATAAATTATGTTTCCCCAGCCCAGGACTTCTGGGGACTGCTTATACTTGAGGTATTAGCTTCTTCAGGGTATCTGGCTATAAAAAGCCAAAGATACTAATAGATATGTTGTTTCATTGGCTTTTCTTTCCCTTGCGGCTTTGTGCTTTTATTTGTATGCCAAGTACCTAAGCAAAGTTAGTAGTACATGTTGAAGGGTTATTTCGCAGAACTCACCAGAGGAAGCTGCAGGAAGGTACTAGGCAGCAGTGGGATCGCCCCCAGGTGACTGAACTCCTTGCAGGACTCTGCCACGAAGATGGTTGTTGCTTTGAAAAGTTCGTGTGGAAGGGTCAAAAAGGCATTGATTAAAATTCCTAAATTAATGGCCAACTGTGTAAGAGGAATGCCAAGGGCAACAAAGACCTTCCCCTGCCGTGGGTGTTGCTGACAAGGGGCTACAGGAGTAAACTGAGGGTGTGTGCCAGGGAGACAGGCATGGAGAGCTGCCCAGAACACAGCTGCTGGGACAGAGTAAGGCTGGAGGCTCACTGCCCACTGAGCTTCAGGTCTGGCTCTTTCTCCCGGGAGCACCTTTGAGAAACAAAGTAATGCCTGAAAAAGCACTGGAAAATTTGCAGTTTTGCTTGGGCTGTTCGGATTGAGTTTTACCAGCTTTTAAAACTTTGGTTTCTATTAGAGACCTGCTAGCATCATGTATGTTTAGAAACCAAAGCTAAGTGCTCATGAGATGTAGAGTTGGTTGAGTTTATGAAGAGCATTTGAGATCACAGATGAGGACACTTACTACTCTGGGAGGCCTCTCATTGGAAGGGTTACCTTGTGGAAGTATAGATGTGCACAGCTCCATGCGATCTGCTTTTCTTTTTTTCCCCTTGAAACAGGGTCTTGCTGTGTAGTTTGGCCTTGAACTTATAGCAATACTCATGCCTCAGCCTCCCAAGTGTTGGGATACAGGCTACTCTGCCTGGCCACTTTGTTAGAAAAGAATGTGTGTTTTAGGTAACTGTCATAGTTTAAGATATTTGTATAATTTCCCCAGTGTTTGTAATTGTTAGGGCTTTTCCAAGGAAACAGTATTACTTAGAAGATAACCTGTAGTAAGGAAATGATATATACCTTATTAGTAATAGAATAGTTGGAAATGCTTGAGACTCTTATCACTGTCCCAATGTTTGCATTTTAACGGGGAAGTGTTTTCTCAATCACATTGTACTCATAGTATTACAGCCAATATTCTCAGACTTGGGAGAGATGGGTTTGTAAATCTGGTTTTATTCAAATCTTGGGGGGCACGATGTGAAAATACATAGGTACGGGAACCTCATCCATACTAAACAATGTATTAGTTTACAGTATAACAGGATAACCACACATCTGAGCGCTCAAATTGAGTCCATCACTGTAAAACAGTTTTGTTTGGCTCAAGTGGCTGTTGAAGGTCAAGTGGTGCCGCGTTTCTCCAGAGTACCTGACGACTTCTGGTCCATAGAGTCCACCACAGTCTCAGAAGAAACCTGCCATCTCGGATTCTGGGCCCATGGGGCTTCTCTGCTCCCCAGACAAACACGGCAGTGGTCCCCGGGGCCAGGCGTTATTGCACGGGGGTCTGTCCAAAGCCAGACGTAGACTAAGAAGGCATGCAGCCAGCCTTTCCACAGTGGCCTAGCATTAACAGGGTCCAGCGCATACATTCCAGCAACTAGTCAGCATACTAACAGAAAAGGCAACACACAGCTTCACATTTCACATGAAAGACTAGTGTTAACTGGGTCTTTCTTAATTTTCACATAAATAGAGTATTATAATTTAGACCCAGGAAAAAAAGATTTTATACCAGTCTTTTCTTCACATAAGTTTCATGTAGCATTAAAATTGTTATGGGCTAATAACTAGGCCCTGAAGGCAGAAATGAACTTTACCTTTGCCAAAACAGAAAACATCCCTGTTTTGACTCCTGTCCAGTTTCCAAAAGAAAACATACATACACCATTGTTATTGCACATCTTTCACAAAAACTTGTGTATGTATAATATACATATTTAAATATGCTACATATTAAACTATGGCACTTCATGGGATACATGTTTAACAAGGCTCATTACACCACAGCTGATAGAGAATGACACAACCCCTCATAATTAACGGTACATTGTTGAGTTAGCACACAGGTTTAAAGAATCCAGACTCCTAGGCAAAGGTTTCTGCCTTAGAGTGCTTTGAGATGCCTGGCCTAGTGGGCAACTAAGTACAAATGCAAGCAAATAGGCTTTTCTGGGAGTAGTAATGGTCTTATTAGAAAGTGTGGTTCAAGTGGTTTTCAAATGTATGCAGAGTTGTGGTTCAGAGTAGCATATGGTCTTTTATCCCCAAGAAAGGCTGGCTCAGGGTCATAGGGTTCAGACCCGTCGCTGCCTTTCTCAGGTGCACAAGACTCGCCCTCTGCCACACCAAGTCCATTTTCCAGGTAGTCTGTAGTGGTTTGGGGTATGTGCCTTTTTTCTTAGTCTTCTATATCATTTAAATTGGCAAACATTGTCGAGGATCTGTTCGGGCTGAGGTCTTGTTCTTCTTGTGACTGCTGTTGCTGGGCTCACCGTGACAGGGTGACCTAGAGACACTGTGCCACATCTGCCAAGGAGCAAGCAATGGATGTGTTCAAGGGGCCATCTGGGCTAGGACTTGGCCTTAGAAGGCAGTGGAGATGGTGAAATGGATTCTGTATCTCATAAAGGTTAATCTTCCAATAAGAAATTTAATACTGGATCAAGCTTTTCCTAATGAAGGTAACTGCTTCATAGTAGTTACCTGGTTGGTGGATTGAGCACAAAGTCAGGCACAGGCACCACCCAGTGGCTCCCAGGACCCATTTCATGTGTGTAGGTTAGTGGTGACTGAACTTTTTACCTACGATGGTTTCTCCTGTAGGGCAAAGGCCACAGAGAATGTAATAAAAATGGCCAGTCTCCCCGTTCTATTTCCATAATGCAGTTATTTGCTCGGTCTCCCGTAGTCCTAACTCACACACTAAAGTTGTAACTTCTGAGTCAAGTGTGAAGATGTGGTGGTACTTGGCACAAGATACCTTGCCAGTAGGAGGCTGCAGCAACAGGGACACTTACATCTTCAAACTAAATCCCCTGTGAGCAGATTCCTAAAGCCCCAAAGACAACCCTAATCCTTCCAGAAAGTGGACAGGCCCATTCCCCCTCATCTGTCGGTGAGGAGTGTTTCTCCCTCTGCGTCCCTAATAATGCACATGTCAGGCCTTTGCTCACTCTGACCACCACCTTCCCAGATCACTTACATTGGTAACTTATGGAAACTACATCAAAAGCCCTGAATCCTTCTTCCCTAATCCTAATAGTGGTGTTTTGTGTTTCTGTAAACAGGCAGGCAGGTGCTGCGAGCTGGTCTAGCTCGGGTTTTTGCATAAACTTTTTACTCCCTGTTTCCCAAGTCTTGGGTACAACTTTCTTTCAGGATCAATGCCAGCAACTAAAGAAGCTCAGCTCTTATCACTAGGTCCCTCTTCCTGCAAAGAATCCCATTCTGCAGCTAAGGAGGCTGGGAATCCAGTTGACGCAGGCAGGACTGCTGAATCAGAAAGGGGCCCCAGGGCCGAGGCTCGGTAGATTTTCGCTGGGCCACAGCTGGGGCAGAGCCCCTGTCTCTGACAGAAGGAAACAAGTTTCCTTTAAAGTCAAGGCGCGATCTTAGCTCTAAAAGGAAGAAGTGGCTAGGCCTGCAAGGGTGCTAGCCCGGCTGCCAGGAGAGAAAATGATCCTCACCTGGCTAGGGTCTATACAACATTCTCAACATCTTGGAGGGGCACACTGCCTTCGAGGACCCCTGTAGTTCATTGGCAAACACCTGGCCTCAGTAAGTCTGTGCTCATCCTTTGTCTGCAGCTGAAAGACTGAAAGAACCAGGAAGAAAACCAGATCGCCAGCTTGAGCCCTAGTCCTGAGGCAGAGATGCTCAGACACGCAGCTACAGCCAGAAACTTCCTCTCTGGCGCTCAAAGCAGCCTGCCAGGCTGGTGGCCACCGCGTGTAGCAAAGGCACCTTCATGAGTCCGGTCATTATCCTTCATCAAGCCCGGGGAGGTGGGGTCTGGTCGACCCATGACTACAGTCAGGAAGATCACGTGACAGGCATGTCCCACCCTTTTAATCTGCACTGTGGCACATGTCCAGGAGCTGTGCTCAGCCAGGTGCTGCCCCTCACAGGTCCTGTAAAGGCCTGGGCTGTGGAATGTGGCTTCGGTAGGTAAAGACTTTCTCCAAATGATGACTGTTTCACATGGTTACAAAGGAAAAAAAAAGCATGAATGTGTCTTGCACACTAAAGGAGGCAGATAAGGTTTTTCCCTTCTTCGATCTCTTCCTGAACTTTGTCACTGGAGGTTGCAATTTCTGCTTGTGCGGAGAAGACAGCACAGATGAAGGTGAGGACTGTGCCGCCGATGGCAGTGTAAAAGGCCCAGCCCAAAGAGCAGTCTCCAGGTTTGTAGGCAGAGGCATAATGTCCACAGTAGTCTACGGCTTTCTGGCAGCCCCAGCCAGCAGGGTAGAGGATGAGACCAAGGATCAGGAACAGGCCTGTGAGACAGAAGAGAGAAGAGCTGAAGCCCGTGGCTCTGCAGCCCACAGCACCCACTCTGATCTAGGAACCGCTGCTCCCTGTGGGCAGCACCATCTGTTGTACAGCAGAAAGTGTTCAGGGCCATTGGACGTAGTTAATCTGACCTGAGCAAGAAGTGCCACTCAGGCATATTTTCAGCCCTTATCTGCATGTTGAAATGAATCTGTGAACAATTGCTCTTGTAGGAATGCAGATTCGCTGTCTGCACAGGGCTTCCTGCCATGAGTACTACTACCCTTTGGGGGCTCAGAGAGAAGTGGGCAAACTAAGGCCTTCAGGTGCAAGGCAGCTTGACGTGCTGGAATGCACTGCCCATTCATTTCCAGACTGCATTTGTGCTAGGGCAGCAGCGTTGCACAGGTGCAAAACTCAATATTTACTATCTGGCTTCTATGCCATGGTACAAGGAAATCGCACAGAAGAGTCAGAGTGCACCCTGGTTAAATGTGAGACAGGTGCTTTGCAGGGGTCCCAACTGAACCCAGTTGTCAGGGCTGCAAATACACGCATGAGACGTGGCTGCTAGTATTTGCCAACAATGAATTTTGTGCAGAGATCTCTACAGGTCAATTTAGAGACAAATCTCAAACTTCCTAACAGTCTTCTGTCCAGATGCTTTCAAATCAGCCAGGCCTGGAGTAGACAGTGCTAACCTGGGCTTCTATCCTGCTGTCACTAGCAGCACCCTTCCTTCTGCTCACTGCTTGACTGCTCCTGAGTAACTGGAAACCAGCAATTTGGAGCTCTTTTCCATCTGGTCTCATGTCTCAGGAGAGGGAGCCAAGGCAAGAGATTTCACACCCGGGTATCGGTACGTGCTTGTGCAGGCTCACAGGGCACCCTGGTGTGCCTCTGTGTAGGCTGGGCCCCTGCACGCCAGCAGGCCTGACATGCAGAAGTGCAAAAGCCAGTCTCCAGGCTGGAATCTTCCCTATCACCTCCATGAGGGTCATGAGAAGGATGTTGTTTTCCTGTACAGCAGGAAAAAAACTTTCCTTTGAAAAATGACAAGATTGATAAATTGTAACTCAAAAGTCTTGTTTTTCTGATACCTGGGAATGGAACTTCATCCTTACAAGTAAATCTTAGCTTGCAACTATGTTTTCTCCTTGATGAATCCTCTGGGTGTGCCACCCCACTGTTGCCAACTGACCAACTTCCCCTACCAGCAGACATGACTTTGACACAGAGGTCCGAGGGGACAGACCACCTGTCCTGCTTTTCATCATCATCATCTTCATCTAGCGTGGTCTTCTTGCATGGCCTAAATGTCGCCCCTTCCCCTGCTGTCCCACTTAGGCCTCCAGGGACTCTGCTCACTGTCTGCTCTGTGGATGGGGGGAGGACATTTTGAAGGGCAGAGGGAAGGGTAACAGCCCTAATTTAGCACCACTGCAAAGACTCACTCTTCATCAGAAGAGGTTGTCACAGCAGTGATCCAAAGTGACAAGTCTAGGCTGTGATAAGCCCCACTTACACTGCTGGTACTCCTTGTTCTCCACACAGACTCAGCCAAGGCATAGGGAGAACTGTCCACCCTCAAGGTCAAATGGCCACGCTGGGGACCCAACCCGGCCTCTGGCATGTGTTCCTGTGCAAGACTCAGCCCCTCTGTGGGAGCAGGCAGCTGCTGTCCATGCAGGCTTGGGCAAGGGTACTATGCTTTCCTTCAAAAGACTAAGTGTTGGCATGTTAGTTTCCATTAACTGTTGATGGTATGTTTCATTGCTGTTTGGTTTTGGTGTAAAATGGAGTTTAATATACCAGGAACAGAAGACAAAATGTTTTGTTCTCCAGCACATATCAGCCTTGCCCTCCAGTACTGGGCTCTGTCTGGTTGGAGGATGCTGGAGACGACCTGACTGTGGCTATTCAGATCCCAGCTGCAATGTGGAGCAGAGGCAGGAAGTCCCTCCCTCAGGCATTCCCTTTCCCAGTTGCACAGGTGTGCTTGCTGCTGGCCGAACACTGAGAACAGCAAGGAGCTCACGTCTGTTCAAAGCCTGTGAGCCCACAGCTGAGTCACGGTGGGGTGGGGCTGAAGTACATCTGCCCCAGCAAGGCACAGTGCATGGCACCACGTGCTGCCCCGGGCAGGCTGGCTGGGGAGAATCAACCTGCCTCTCACCGTGCCTGAGCTCTCATTAGCCAAGTGTGCCCTGCAAACACACAAACTACACCTGACAGGGAGACAACAGTGGGCCTGCATGTAAGTGGAAGAAACCGGCAGATGTGGTGGCACACACCTGTAATTCCAGCCTCTTGGGAGCCTGAGGCAGGATGATCGAAGTTCAAAAGGCCAGCCCGGGCAGCTTAGCAAGACTCCATTTCAAAAATAATAGAAAAGGGCTGGTGCTGTAGCAAAGTGGTAGGGCACTTAATAGCATGCATGAGACCATGCTTTCAATGCCCTGTACCTATAAATAATAAAATCTTTTAACTGTTGGGGCAGGGATTTAGCTCAGTGGTTCCAGCCCCTGCCGTGCAAGCACAAGGTCCCAAGTACCCTGGGTACCACGTACCACAATTCTGGCCATGGTGGCTCACGCCTATAATCCTAGCCCTCGAGAGGTGGGGCAGGAGGCTACACAGTGATTTCAGAGCTAGTCTCAAAAAACAGATAATCCCCGGGCATTTAACTACAGCTGTTAGACCAAGGAATTCCAGAAAGTGGTGATTCGTGTGACCTCATAGGTGACACTGCCCTCCCCTCCTAAGTCCCAGAGCAGGGACACAGCCATTCATCTGAGCTGTCAAAGCCTGGCGCACTGCACTGTGGAGGGCAGAGAACAGGCCATGGTGTCTTTCTCCTCACTGTACCCTGCCCTCCCTGGCCAGCTTGTGCGGACCCAGCTAGGAGGGTTAGACACATGGGATTCAGTGGCCAACACATGCTGCCATAAAAGAAGGCCTGCAATGCTCTGGAGAATGCCAGGCTTAGTTGCTGAGAAGGAACCACTTACTTTCTTGGGGGGCAACTATAATTACCTTGTTCTTTTGTAATATGCTCCAGCCACCATACAGGAAGTTGGTGCAATTGCAATCCTAAGAGAAAATCTGGAAGTGCAAACTAATGATGCCCAACTTGCTGAACTCTCCTGTCATGTGGTGGCACAGACATTGGCAAGGAGGGCTGTAGTGTAACCGAGAAGATAAAAGATCTTTAGTGATGGGGCTGTTTCTCTTTTAGAAATAGGTCACTATCTGCGTGGCTCAGGTGAGGTGGAAATTTGGGGTCAAGCACCCCCCCACCCAGATCCTTTGGAGCTTTGAATCTTTCTACCAAAGTAAGTGGCCTTCCTTATTTCCTAAAGGGCAAGTAGTGCAGATGTGTGCTGGTAACAAGGATTCCCACGTCCAGCCCGAGCTGAACCGGGTCTGCCTTGATCACTGTCAGTAACGCTCATCACTCTGGTTCTCCTGCCTGTGCCTTTTCCCAGCACTGAGTTTCTGAAAGAGCTGTGTCCCTGTGAAAGGTGCATTTTCATGATCTCACAGGACTTTGCCTACCTCCTCTCTCACCAACAACCTCCCGGCATACTGCACCCAGCCGGTGTCAGAAGACACCAGCGTCATTGACCACTGGGTCAGCCTAGGCCATGATTCACCCTTACTGAGGAAAGAAAAGGGAAATCAAACTGGTGGTTAGTCATGTGGAGTACCAGTCACAGGCCTCGGCTGCAGACAGCCACATTGACACTGGCCCTCACCAGGCACTGGCTTTCCATGCTGCCCCTGCACCCTGCTACCTGAGTCCTGTGCATCTCCCAGCTGCTTCCTCAGCCACAGCTGTGTGCTTTGGCTATAACAAATAACCCGGGAGCTGTGCCTCACCCCTGTAGTCCTGATGCCCACGGCGCAGGTGTGAGAACCAAAACACAATGGGAGGGGGTCTGTCCTTCCTGCTGCTCATGACGCTCAGCACTGACTGGGAAGAGACCAGCCACAAAATCATGTCTGACCTACTTCCTACTGTTTTAGAGTAGAGAGCAGCCGCCAGGCCACTTCTTCCAGGGAAAGGGAAATGCCTTCTTGGTCTCAGCTAGTACTGAAGCCTGACAGTGCATCAAGAGCGCCCCTGGGGTGCGGGTACCAGGTCTTCAAGGAGGGGGCAATGTGTCGGCCACCTCAGGGCCTGTCCTTGGCCTTCTGTACTTGCTCTACTCTGTGACTTGCTACTAACATCCTGCCAGTCACTGCAACACACAGACAAGGCCATGTGGCCTGCCTGCAAATCATCAGGCCACCTCCCTGCAAGCGGCAGGCAAGCAGGAGCATCCTGGGCATTGCACCCACTTCCTCTTTAGACAGATCCAAGATCTCACAGTAAACACACCTGTTTGCAAAGGAAATTCAAGGACAAGAATAAAACGGCCCTCTGCTACTGCTCCTAGGATCTCGAGAGGCCACAGTGTGACCCAACGCTGATCACACCCAAGATTCTCTCTGTCCCTACCAGTGATGACAGGACTTTCTGCACCCTTCTGAGTCCCAGTGGCGTAGAACAATGTCTGATGTGTAGTGTATAGTGCACATCTGTTGATTGAATACAAGAATGAAAAGCTACAGTGATATGATTACGTTACATGTTTAAGGAAAGTCATTGCGGAAAGTTCTTGCCAAGTTTTTGAAATAGCTGGAGCAAAAGCCTCAGTTAATAAAATGAATCCCAATGGTGAACAGATCTGGCCAACAAAACAGCTACAGTGTTACAAGGCTGAAATACACACCCAGATTTTTGACTTCAGTGCCTGCACCAAAACCACCTTACTGGCCTGGAAGTGGTTGTTTGTTGCAAGGCGCACAGGGAAGGTGGCGTGTCAGCTGTAGCTGGAGACCCACCTTCCCTTAGCAAAGAACTGAAATGGTTTGCAGTTGTACCTGGCTGCAGAATAGTGAGGAGCCAGGCTGGGCAGGGAGAAAGCTGGAGGAAGGAGCCGAGGAAAAGGACAGGCAGGAAGGTGTGCGGGGAGAGGATGCAGCGGGACTGGCCTTGGCAGTTTTCAGCAGTGTGGGCTCCCAAGATGGCCTAAAGCTGCAGAATGGGAACACCACCAGTGGGCACTAGTGCCACAGGCAAAGGACAAGGCCGCAGCCGCAAGCTGCCTGAGCAGAGGGGACCAGGCTTTCCACTTCCAGTAGAGGGACACACTTATGGGTGTGCAACAGGATGTGCCTTGCCTGCTGGATCTCTGACCTGTGTGCTGGCCCATTTTTTCCTAGTTTTTAACCACAGTCTATACTGACTGGTGAAGTCCTTTGAGCATTCCTAAAAGCTGTCTGTGGGGCATTAGTCTTTCTCACAGTATCCCGAGGTGGACAGCCAGACACCACAGGGAACACGTTAGCTTCCTGTCCACTGAGTGGCCATCAATGTGTTCTCATCCCAAAGCACATGGCTCGGACTGTGCTTGTGTGTGAATTCCAAAAGACAGTCTGTCATCAGAGGTCAGGCAGGATCCCTACACTGTCTTTTTTTTTTTTTTTGTAGAGAGGATTGAACTTGGGACTATGCTCTTGCAAGGCAAACACCAAAATCACTAAGGTAAATCCCCAGCCCTCTAATCTGTCTTGGAAGAGACATCTGTGACAATTTACAAGCAACTTTGCAGCTGAAAACTTTAAATAAAAATTAAATGATCAGCCAACTAGGGGGAGGTCAATCTTTGTATATTGCTAACTTTAAGGGCATTGAAAATGATCATGTTTGTCATTATAACTTCTTTGTCATCATTTCATCAATTTTTTTGTTTTTGTAGTGCTAAGAGTTGAATCCAGGGCCTCCACATGAGCTTCATTTCCAGCCCTTTTTATTCTGAGACAGTCCTGCTAATGTGTCCAGGTGGAGTTCAAATCTGGGGTTGTCCTGCTTCAGTCTCCCAGAGTGCTGGATTATAGGCATAGGCCACTATGTCCAATTAAAGAATTTTTTATTTATTTATTTTTTGAGACAGGGTCTCGCTTTGTAGTTCAGGCTGGCCCTGAGCTCACTATATAGCCCAGGCAAGCCTTGAACTCAGCAATCCTCCTGTCTCCGCCTCCCGAGTGCTGGGATTACAGGCGTGAGCCACCACGCCCGGCACCGGCGTTAAAGAATATTTTAGCACACACAAAAGTGAAGAATGTCATAGGATACTTCTTTAAGCTGCATATATTTAGCACTATAAAATCTTATTTTTTGCTGTGCACTGGTAGAAATGTCATCAGCAGTGACTGATAATTCGAACTAAGCTGGCAAAAGTAAAATGCCACCCAGACACTTGAGCAAATGTAGCAGTGTGTGGTGAAGGCTGTGCCAAGAAAGGCCAGCTACCCTTCTGAGAAACCTGTGATCATGGGCAAGGGCAAGGAGTCACTTCTAAGTTTTGTCTCCTTTGAATTGAGTGCTGCAGACTTCTTTTAAAGTTTTAAGAGTCTATGGATAAGCTGGACCAGTGCCTGGCTTGACATGCGGTAATTTCTAGGGCCAGATCAGGAAGCAGAGGTCGGAGAGTTCACCAGTATCCACGCTGATGATGATGTCTCTGCAGGGCAGATGACACTCCATGTTGGCCCAGGGAGTGTTTCATAGTAAGGGTAGAGCTTTTTAGCCACAAATATAATGATAATTTAAAGCTTGTATCAGTACTGCTGCCATCTCCTCAGAGCAGCCAGGAGGGTATCCATTTTCGACTGAAACCACTTCTTAAGTACTGTAACTGGCGAGAAAAATACTGTCTGGACGGGGTTGGAGACGGGGAAAGAGCAGCATAAACAGGTCCCTCTGGACCAGTTGGAGCAGTTATCTTAAAAGGCCCTTAGAACTGAGATCCTCAGGAAATTTGGTAATAATTACTCCGCAATAGTGGCTATTGGTTAACATGGCCTGATGCTCTTGGGGTTGACATGGTGTAAGACAGCAGCTTCTCCTCGCTGCTCCTCCACAGGTACTTCCCAGCCACAAGTCCCTGCACTTCGCACTTCTCCCAAAAATTGCTTAAATGCAGCCTCGCAATGAACACCACTAGTCTATAGTCAGAGAAGCTCTTCGTTAAACTGCTAAGCAGGTAGAAGTCTGATAGTTTCTCAATAAATGACTCACCTAGCAGCAGGATTATGAGATGGCTTGTTTGGTATTTCAGAATAAACTGTCAAAGTATAGTATGTATACTAAAAGGCACTTTAATTGGTTATGCTGTGAAATTTCGCAGACACTAACATCTTGCCTTCTGAGTTCTCTGGGTGTGTAATGATTTAGCATTACTATGTTAAATCCTACAATAAACCAGGTGCCACTTTTTTAAACACAGTTCCTGAGATTGGCCTCTGACAACAGTTACTATTGAAATTAGAGTTGTAGACACATATTTGTACTGATTCTAAATGTGTGTCAATATTGGCCTCTTTTTCTTAATATGTATATTTTTGGATGTAGCCTGGGGGGCTCTGTCGTCTTCTGAGAGAATTACTGCTGTTCTAGCCATAAAGCTCCTGGGAATCCACAGATGATAAGTGAACATGGAGATGACTGTGTGGCCTAGTGCACAGCCTCAGCGGGCTCTCTCCACAGCAGCTTAGAAGAGCATCATCCATGCCTTAAGCTCCTCAGGGTGCTGAAGTGCTCATGTGAATATTCAGAACTGTGCTAATGCAATGATTTGTTAATATAATTTGAACAGAGATAATCCATGGCTCACTGATACTCTAGGTCAACAATTATGTGTTTAACACAGCAAGCAAATTTTCCACATTTTATTCTGCTGTTATCTGACTTTTAAGAGGTTTTCATTTTCTTCTAAACCTTACCACTGATTTTTTTTTTTTTTTTGAGACAGGTTTGCTTTGTAGTTCAGGTTGGCCCTGAGGTCACTGTGTATAGTCCAAGCAAGCCTCAAACTCAGCAATCTTCCTGCCTTTGCCTCCTGAGTGCTGGGATTACAGGTGTGAGCCACCACGCCCGGCACTGTGGTATGTGGTACTGATTGCTGGTGGGCGTGAGTCATCATGCTTGGTATTGCTGTATGTGGTTACTGGGGATCAAACCAGGGACCTTGTGCTTGCTAGGCAGGTGCTGAAACCAGTGAGTTAAATACCTGGCCCATTACCACTGATTCTTTAAAAACTGACATTTTAGATCTAATCTCATTAATGTCTTATTAATTTACTTTCCTTTATACAGTCATTTTTAATCTAATGATAAGGTTCACTTCTTTGTTCCTTTGACATGATTTTTTTTTTTTTTTTTGAGACAGGGTCTCACTTTGTAGTTCAGGCTGGCCCTGAGCTCACTATGCGGCCCAGGCAAGCCTTGAACTCAGCAATCCTCCTGTCTCTGCCTCCCGAGTGCTGGGATTACAGGCTGACATGATTTTTTAAAACCTCTCTAGGATATCAATTGTGAATAGATGACTGACACAGCTAGGGAACAGAACTTACGAAATTTAGGCCAGAGTCTACTAATACTTGTACTACATAGGCATCCCATAATAGCTCACTGAACTGGCATTTAAACGTGGCCTGCCTTATTGTCCATTTGTATACTCTTTAGTTTTTACTGAGGATTATTATAAGCTGATGAATTGGTAACCATCACATGCCTGGAATTCTTTAGTTGATTCAGACCCAGAACTACTAACCTGATTCGGGTTGAGTATGTGTGTGTAGAGAAAGCCAGGGGCCATTTGGGGCTCTCTGCCTTCACCCCAGCTCTTGCTGAGGTGGAAAAGCAGGCACCTCCCTGTACTCTGAGGTCCTTCTGAAGTTGGGCGACCAGGTCCCACATTACCTTCTCAGTGAAAGCTAGGAGAACTCTTCAGAACCATGGGGGTGGGCTCTCCTTCCTTTCAAGCTCCTGTCTTCATTTTTCTCCTTGTCCATGGCTGATCTAGTCTCCCACGCTGGGAGTAAATGGGCAGATTAGTGCGCATGGAGCTGGCACTAGGTTGGGCCATGGTCACCACTTTACTGCTCACAGATGTCCACCCTGTGAATAAAACCCATGAAAACGCTAACCCTGGAGGGTGACCCTGGTGTACCTGGCAGGCCCACTCGTGTCAGCACGCAGACTTAAACAACATGGGCAGAACTCTCCACTTGTCTTCTAAGATTCATCCCTTCTGCCCTTTTTTTTTTTTTTCAAACTACCTTCCTTCACCCTCAGCCATTTTGCTCACTACTGTAAAGACTGAGCTGCACACACCAGACCCTTGGGCAGCAACAGGAGAGCAGTTCCCGTGACCACAGTGTCCACTCCAACCTTTCAGGCCAGAGTTCAGCCACAGCAGTCTATCTGCGCACATTGCCAGGGCAGCTTGCCCAGGCGATCCTCTTGGACTGAGACCCATGCAGACCGAGGAGCAGCCAGCATGAGAGCCAACAAGATGGAAAGCAGCACATGAGGGAAGACTGGAGGACAGCAGGCAGCCAGCCCAGCCTTATGGCAAGCCCAGTGGGACAGTCCCCGCCAGCCAGAGTGAGCGAATCTGAGCTCATTCTAATGGCGCCATTCCAAGCCTGAGTCATTGGGGAGTCCACGAACGAAGAGAGCCCTACATGCATTTCCAGAAACAAACTGCTCAATGCTGTCATGGAAAACCTGGGTCTTTGCATTCTACAGTTTCACTGTGGATAACATCCAGGTCACAACCTAAGGAAGACAGCTGGCCAAAAACAGCCTGCTGGCTGCTTACCCAGCTTGTGTAACGAATCCCAGAGAGACAAACCCATGTGTGGTTCTGGCTCTGCCAGGTCCTGAGCTCTCCCCGAGTGAAGGCCACTCAGCTGGTGATTTATGTTTCCAGGGAGTCGGAGAAGCCACCTGCAATCAAGACTCCACTGGAGAAGCTGCTCAGAAAGAAAGGGGATGGGGAAGCGCATGCCAGGGCAGGGGAGGCAGGAAGAAGTTTATATGCATGCTGATAAGGCTGCTATCTTCTGCTTTGTATAAAAACAAAACAACAACAAAAAAGATGCAAAGGCACACTTGGTCACCCTAAAGCCCAGGACTGCTCTGCACCCTCGGCCCTGTCCCTACACAATGAGTTTATGATGTGAACAGGACAAGTCTAAAGTGTACAGATTAAACTCTTGCTCCTCGGAGAGAACAGTTCTAGGGTAGACAAGAGATACATTAAAACTTGCCAAGGAACCAGGAGGATTGCTGAGTTCGAGGCTTGCCTGGGCTACATAGTGAGCTCAGGGCCAGCCTGAACTACAGAGTGAGACCCTGTCTCAAAAAAAAAAAAAAAAAAAACTTGCCAAGGAAGTTGGAATACTTCCTAGCTATTACTAGTTACTGTATACCAAGGACTATGTTTTAGCCTTTCTCATATATCATTTGTCATGGTTTAGATCTAATAAGTCCCCACAAGCCTGACACGCAGAGCTGGAGCAGGTTGAAGGGCAGAGACTGGGTGTAACTTAGAAGGATGGACTCTCCTGCCCAGCTCTTGCCTTCTTTCTCTGCTTCCTGACTGCCAACAATGAACCACTTTCCCTGCCATGCCATTCTGCCCTGAAGCCAGGAGAACATGGGCTGAACCCACTACACCATGAGCCAAAATAAACCTTTCCTCCTCTAAGTTGTGGGTGTTGGATATTTTGTTCCAGTGACAGGAAATCTAATCTTCAAAATAACTGAGATCTGTACTATTATACCCATTTTACAGGTGAGAAAGTGAGGCCTTGAAGATATTCCTATTGAGAGTGGTAAGCAGCACAGCCCCTGTGCAAGAGCACTTAGGAAGTGCGTCCAGTTGTCACCCTCAGGTGAGGCCTTACAGGGACACCCTGCTGTCCGGGTCAGTGGGCCTCAGTAACTGTGTAAGTAAGGCAGGTGAGGAAGACTCTCACACCCAGCCTCTGAAGTGAAAACTCAAGATTTTAGTGATTTATATTTTTATAGACATCCTTCTAAGTTGTGGCCTATTCATTGTTTAAAATGTAACAAAGGAATACAATGTCATTTTGCAATTACACTTTACAGGAAAGTCCCTTCTGTCAAGATGCAAGTTATGAGAACCAAGTGAGCCCGCAGTGCATTTCTGAAGAATCCCACGCTGTTCCAGCAACAGCAGACTTCTCGTCAGCGCTGCAGAGCTGTGAGCTGTGCTTGCACCTGGCAGTCCCGGGCTGAGGGCGAGCAGGCCAGCGTGTGCGCCCGGCCCGGTCACTCCCTTAGCTGCCCGCCCAGGGCAAGTGTGCCATGCACATCGCTTCCCCTGCCCAATGTGGAGCTCTGCAGGGGAGGAGAAGCCTGTGGCAGATTTGTCCCCAGAGTGTGTGACAGAGGCCAAGCCCATATTTTCATGCTTCCTATCTACCTGTGCTGCTGGCCGGGCGGGGAGGGGAGTAGGAACCGCTTCTTTTCGGGATTCAGTGCTCAGTGTTAGGCCCCTACAGAGCAGAGTGACTAGACAGGAACCTCTGGCTCCTGCCAGTTTAAAATTGTGAGTAATTTCAGAATTTTTGAGAGGCTGCCTAAGTAACAGGGTGGGGAGAAAATCAACGGTTTCTTTAGGGAACTCAGACTTCTGGAAGAGACTGAGGTGGACTAACCTCTGGGCTGTGCTCTTACCTCCCCTCAGCTCATTTTCCTAGAGGCATGATCCAGAGAAAAACTGGGAAAACTCACTGGAGGGTGTGAATACTAAGATACAGAAACGATCTCTGCCCAGAAGCGAATGAGCTTGTCACTTGTGTGAACAGGAAACAGCAGAAAAGTATCTGTCAGACTGACCTGCATTCTTCTTGATGGGGTTCCCCAGTGCAACCCCTTATTAAAAACTGTGTGACCAGTCTTTGGAACTCAAGGATGCCTGTGCCTCTGTGAGGCCGGTGTTGGGGCCCAACCTGTCCCATGCCCTACTGTAAAGGGCCACAGGCTTGAGAGAGAGCCCCACCGATGCCTTTCTAGGAAGGCAAGTCAGAGGGAACCCCAGAGGCCTGGGAATGGAATCGAAGAGGATGTGCGGGTTCAGCCCAGCAGAGCCTCCTGGTCACTCAGTGGGATTGGGAAACTGCTGGCTTCACTTGGCAACATCTTCTTCACTTCTCAAGAGCCTTAGGTCACTCGCCTCAGAAGTTTTAAGAGAGCTGAGAGGCACAGTATGTCTGAGGGAAATAAAGTGGGGGCATTTCTTTGAAAAGATGGACCAGTGCTGAAATCCTTATTTCACATTTCTGGAAGATGAACTCTCAAACTCAAGGGCAGAATCAGAAATCTAAGGCAGGAAAACTAAGGGGAAGCCTTGGTTTCCAATCTCCCTACTGTTCAGGTGACAGAGCACCAAGGTCCAGAGAGAGGACATTTATCTCAAGTGGAACCTGCTAGTTGGTGACAAAACGGAAAAGGGAATCCTGGCCTCCCCAAATCCATGAGTGCTTGTGACTGACTGCCTGGCCATTCATGATATGGCAGATAAAGAAACAAGGGTCCAAGATTCATGCCTTTGGGATGGAGAGTTGAAGAGGAGCCCTGGCGTCAGGATGGCGTACACAGCCCACGAAACCAAACAAGAACTTAGAGCAAGTCCTCTGCCCTCTCGGCCCATTCCCTCTACCCCACACCAGTCCTTCCTGGAAGTGCATACCAGCCACGCAGGGCCCCTCAGATTGAGGAACATAAGACTATCTTATCAGCTGTTTGGGGAAAGAAAAAACCGGTCACTTGATCTGTTTATTTAGAAAGCCGCCCTGCTGAGCCCCAGGTTTGCCACAGGCAGAGCAGAGTTCTTTCTTGTGGGGTCTGTTTCCCTGCAGCTCAGATCAGTGCTTATCTTCAGTAGAGGGGAGTGCGCTCCATTCCCCGTGGAGGAGTCACCTGTGTCTCTCCCTGGGGGCTGTAAGTGGGTCCCTGCTTCTTTCCTGAGGCATAAGATTACTATATACCTCAGTCTAAAAGTGAAAACTTTTTCCCCCCTGAAAACTGAAAGCAATAGTCTATTCTACTTGCAGGGGTGTCTTCAAGCTGGGCGCAAGGACAGTCTGCTAGCCTGTGGTTCAAAGGCACCTTGCAACCCTTGTGGGATCCCAGAAAAATGGGGTACAGGGGTCTGGATGTTTTCCTGCATGAAGAGCTCATTCTTTTCCACTCCTAACAAGCTCGGTAGTGAAATGTTCCCAGGAAGTAGGAGTTTGCGTTTTCTATGTGTGCACAGGTCAGGCTCCAGCAGACACAATTTAAACAGCATTCTTAAGCAGCAGCTGATACAGATCCCTTCCCAGCCTCTTTCCCCCGCAAAAGCTCAGCTCTGCAGGGCAGGGGTGGCGCTCGCTGCCTCAGCCCGCTAGCTCCCTCACGTTCCTCCTCAGCAGCCGGCAGGCAGGACTGGCACCCAAGGAGACACACCCACTGGCAAGTGCGCCTTAATCTAAGGGTACACAAGGGGCAGCGGCAGGTACTCAGACCCAACAGGTAGACAGGAGAAAGCAAGCGCTGAGTGTGAAAGAGCGAGACAAGTCTTTGCGCTGAGTGGGATTCCCGGACACAGGAGAAAGAAGCCCACGTGGCCGCCCACAGGTGCACGCTGCCCGGAGCCGAAGGCTGGGAGAAGAGCCAGCCAGGAGGCGTCTTCGGGGTGACGGTGACCCTCACTCACCCGCGATTCCCTGGAGGAGCCCGCACACGTTGAAGATGCTCTTCTTCATTATGCTCTGCACACACATAGTGAAGACCGATACCAAGGCCACCACGCAAAGGATAAGGATTCCCACGGCCAAAAAGATCGCGGTGGCCTGCCAGAAGCCGCTGGCGATCTCGCTGAAGCTCTCGGCGTAGGGCCCGCACAGCGTGTCGCGCGGGACGTGCTGCAGGCCGGGGTTGCGAATGCAGCGCGCGTAGATGCCCAGAGTGGGGTGCGGAGGCTCCGGGGCGCCCCCTGCCGTCGGCTCGGCCCCGCCAGCGCGGCCCTTAGCCTTCCCGATCAGCCAGTCTGCGCTCATGAAGGCGATGAGCTCCGCGAAGGCCACCACGATACTCAGGAGGGTCCAGAGCATGGAGCGGCAGGTGACGATGACATGACACATATTGAAGCTCACAGCAGCAGTCCAGGGGGATTAATCGAAACAGGCCCGTGGGGTGGCAGGCGGCGCCGGCGGGCCCGGGAAGGAAGTCGCGCACGGTCATTCACTCCCGAGGTCAGCGGCAGCAGCGCAGCCCCAGGCGGGCGGCATCGGCGCTGTCCAGTTGTTGGGAGGCGGCCTCACCTAGGGCAGAGGAGACAGCGGGGTGTGAGCGCTCGCCGACCCCGCCCATTGATTGCCCCGCCCACCACGGCCCAGGCCCCAGCCCACCGCTCCGCTCTCCTCCAGTGCTGCCCTGGTTGCTTGGCGACCATCTGTGGAGTCTGGTCCGGCCCAGCTCGCCAGGCCGCCTGCCGGGCCCTCTTTCCCTCTGCCTGACCACGCACGCGCTCAGAACCCCAGCGTGCCCGGCCTGGCCCGGCCCGCCAGACAAGGGGGCCAGGGCCCTACCCCGCAAGGGGCGGGGCGGGGCGGGGCGGGGCGGGCCAGGCCGCCTGTGCCACTGCCCGACCTGAGGTGAAAAGACTGGCCATGGCCACGCTGGCTGAGGTTCTGGAAACTCCCTCCAGAAGCTTTCGCCCAGCGGTAGAGTAATAGCGTTTACGGCTGGAAATGCAATTCCTAGCCGATTACTGTGCTTCCCTCGTAAGCAGTAAACACTCCCACGAAAATAAAACACTACCAGTACACCTGCTCTCATCCATTTCTCAAGTTCTTTCGGACAAAATAATTTATAATAAATTATAAAACTTATACTTCAAAAAAAAAGAGCAAACAAGTCAAGAGCTCCCAGGCAGGCGTGGTGGTGCACACCTGTAACCCCAGTACTCCAGGGGCTGACACAGGAGGACAGCAGCAAGTTGGCCAGCCTGTATTACACAGACCTTGTCTCCAAAAAGAGCATTTGATTTGGGGAAATTATTCAAAACAGGCCTTAATCATCATCAACTACACAAGTATCATTACAGCTTAGTGACTTGTTGATAGCAGAAACTGGCCGTGAGGAATGTGTCCCTTGAATTGTCCGTATTCATCATATGTGCCTTTGACCTAGCTTCAGTCCCCTTAGGTCTGGACTCAACATGCCCATTGTTTCTGGTTTCACAGAGGGCTCATTCTATTTTCCCGACAAATGACTTCATTGCTAGGGGACTCTGCCCGGGTGGCTCAGCCCCGTTCGTGGGGCCGGCGCCCAGAGCCCGGGCTGTCTGTGCTGCCCTGGCAGAAGCGAGAAGCATGCGTGCTGCACCCAGACGCGCGGCCCTGTGATTCCCGCTTCCTGGGTGAGGTTGCCTCAGCTGCATGAGAACCACAAAGAGCCGCCCTTTGAGGCAGGAAGCACAGAACGGGTAGCCACTGCCCATGCTCCAAGAGCCCGTTCCTCACACACATCTACCCGGCAGCATCCACACGAGCAGCAACCCCGCTCGTCTCACGGAACACGGTGTGTTTAAGACGCCTCACATCCCTGTCAGTACACACGCGCTATGCGAGCATCCCTGTAGACACACGGCACTTACCAGCCTGCTGTGTTAAGGGCTGTGCTGAGAACAGGCCAAGGGCCAGTTGCAGCCCAGGCTGCTTGAGATGGGTGGTGAGCCCCACGTGGGGAAGCTTCCCTGGTGGGCTTCCACAGCAAGTCATGGCCGTCTTCCTGTTTGCCCCCTGCCTCATCTACTTGCCACCCTCAACTGGTTTTAATAGGTTAGGGCTAGTTCACCTCGACAAAGATCACTCTGTATGAGACTAAGGGTACAGGTAGGTTGGCTTCCTGAAGGCCAGAGAGGCCTTATCTGCTCACAGGCTTGTAAACATGTGAACCAAATCCAGCCTTTTAGGAGGAGCTGAGGCATCTCCAAAGCCTCCCCAGTGATTAAAAAGCTAAGGCTGGTATGTCCAGCCCAGCTCCATCTCTACCCTCTTCTGTTTAATGGCACTACGCCACTGTGAAGACGCATAATTGTCCCCTTGCTCACGAGCAAGACTGCTGGAACCTCCCACGTGATTTCCGTCTTGGACGGCTGTGCCACACGAGCCCCTGCCTAGCTGGCGACCTCTGCTCAGAGCCAGGAATGCAATCAGCTGCAGCTTCCAGAGAAAAGCTGTGAATCTTCAGAAGCAGGGAAGGTGAGGCATGCAGGCTAAGGTTAAAGTAGGATTATTTAAGGGCTCACGTACATAAGCTCAGAAAATACAGCCCCGTCTCCATTTATGCTAAAACGCTGCCCTGTCCAAGTTGCCACGCCCACGCCAGAAGGGCTGCGATGAGGCCTCTCTCCACTCCTCTCTGTGGGAGCTGGGAGATAAGGGGCTGCGCTCTCTCTGCAGCTCTGCGATCAGGGCTCAGGCGCGATGCACAAGGGCCAGTGACCGACACTGCAGCTTCCCAGGGTTTCTAGCAAAACCAGCAGGGTGGTGGGCCAAGGAAAAATCTGGAAGCGTGGCAGAGGCTTCTAGAGAAGTCTGTGCTCTGTAACATATCAGCAGGCACCTGCTGAGACAGCATCCCCACCAGAGGGACAACAGCCTTCGTTACAGATCCCGGTAAGCACAGGGACACTGGGCTCAGCACCCACAGCAGGAGACTCCCTGCTACTCACTGTAACTCCGCTTCCATGCAGCTCACCACAGAGCTGGCCATCGCTGCCACTAAGTCCATTTCCCTCTGGGCCATCTGGCCTTGTCCTCACATCCCTGATGACTGCAGGGAACCTGGCCAGCCCTCACGCTCAGCAAATAATGCTACGAGTGCCACAAAGGCCTACAAAGTAAAGCCTTTCTGTAAATTAAAAAGAACACAAGAGACAGAGCCACATAGAAAACCACAATAACACCACAGTGAGGAGAGGAAGCTGCTGTCCATAAAAGGTGGGTCTGCACAGCCAGCACACTGGGCAAGTTCTTCATAAAGCCCCGTCGCAGAAGGGCTGGAGGTGCTGAGCAGTGCCGAGCGAGGGCTGCCCCTCAGGTCACAGGGTCTGCTCCTCGGCGGCGGCTCCCTGCAGTCAGTCAGAAGGGAAGAAAGTGCATGTGAGGCCGCAACCAGGCGGGGCCCTGGGAGACTGCACAGGCACCCTGAGCACGGGGTGAGGGCTGGGCCACCTGAAGAGCCCTGGCCACAGCCGCGCGCACAGCCCTGCTCTCCAGTGGGAGCAGCAGTTGCCGACGGGGAGGGGCCGGGACAGTGTTTTGGAGAACACTATCTTGCTTACTTGCCTTGGTTCTGGTTTTTGACTTCTGTGAAAACTTCAAATGCAGATACAAGCTGATAAGAACAAACAATGAGCACCCATGTATCCTACAGCCAGACTCCACATCTGTCAGCCTCTCCCCAAACCAGACCCCTCACCCACAGCGCACGTGCATGCACAAGCACACACACACACATTTTTGCTAAACCATTTGAAAATGAGTCACAGGCCTGGATGTAGCTCAGTGGCACCATGCCTGCCTGGCAAACACAAGGTCCTAAGTTCAATTCCTGGTAATGGATAAAAGAAAGTCACACATGTCTTAATATATCATCCCTAAATTCTTTAGCATACACATTCTAAAAATAAGGATATTTTCCTACATAGCCACAATAAAATCAATACACTGAAAGGCTGGGGATTTACTTCAGTGGTTCCCATGTCTGCCTTGCAAGCACAAGGTCCCAAGTTTGATCCCTGGATCACTGGTACCACATACCACAGTGCCAGGTGTGGTAACTCACAGCTATAATCCCAGCAATCAGCACCACACACCCCAGTGCGGGGCATGGAGACTCACGCCTGTAATCCCAGCACTTGGAAGACAGAGGCAGTAGGATTGCTGAGTCTAAGGCTTCCCTGTGCTATATAGTGAGCTTAGGGCCAGTCTGAACTACAAAGCGAGGCCCTGTTTAAAAAAAAAAATTAATACACCTAAGAAGTGACAACAATCCTTTTTCATCAAATGTTGTTCATACTCAGATTTCCCTACCCAACTCCATTTCTGTAGTAATTTTTCCTTAAAACTATGACTCAATCAAGACTCAGCTGTTACATGGAATTAATCTCTGAACAAGAACAGTCTTTCCTTTCTAACCTATCCTCACTCCCTTTCCCTGGTGTCAACTGTTGGGAGATGTTAGGTTAGTTATTTCACAGAGTATCCACCACGGACTTGTCCGTTTCCTCATGTTGTCACGCTTTTCTCTTCGGTCTGCTTCACAGAAATGTGGAGTTAACGCAAAGTCTGGCTCAGTTTAAACATTTCCAGTGAGTAGCCAATACAAATGATGCTATGTGATTCTTACTGCATCCCTGGAGGAACATTACCTGGACTACTTCTGAGGATAATTTTATGTACCCAAGCGCAGTGTGGGTAGAGATAACCCCATGGCCAAGCTTTCCCCAGACCAGAAGAACCGTCACTTGTGAGAGCAAATGGAAGGCCCCTCAGCACAGCTTGTGCACATTGACAGCCCCTGGGGTTCTGATGCCAGAGGTCAGAGCCCTGTTCAAAAAGTACGGCCCTAGAACCGAGAGTGGAATTTTCTTAGAAAATGTGTGCTCTATTTTTATGAACGGAGCGATGTTTTATATACAACTTAGGAAAACACAAAAACATCTGCAAGCCTGGGCCAAAGCTATAACCTCAAATAGATGTAGCACCTCTCCCCAGCATTTCCTTGGACCAAGAGAATGTAGATTATGGAGACAAAAAGCTTTCATGTAACCAGGAAGGTCATGCTTTCACAGTCACCGGGAGCCCCTTCCCAAAGGACAAGCCGGGTTTCCTCTGCCACTGCCCCTGCTCCTGGCCAGCCTGGAGGGCAGCAGGCACCAGGTGATGGACCCCTGCAGGGGAAGGAGACGGAAACTCTTAGGTGGGGCGTGTCAGTGCTCAGAGCGCTGTCAACACACCCAAGCTCAAATCTTAGCTCTGCCGCTGAGGAGCTGCATACCCTTGGACAGGCTGTTTATATTTAACTCTGCAAGTCTCGTTTCCTCGATTCAACAAGGAAAGAAGCATCTTGCTGGGAGGGCGCTGTGGGGAATAAAGTGCAGCAGGATGGTCAGTGCCCTCCTAGTCCGCAGCGCCAAGAAACACCAGTGATCGCTCACCGGTCCTGTGCGGAGCGTACACGTGCGGTTACACTGAGTCTGGGGCATGGGCTGCGGCGTCTGTTCAGACAGCTCCCTTTTCTCCGGACATCCTAGTGAGGCTGCAGTGCCCCTCGGCTTGTGCCACCACCCACGGACAATAAGAAAGATGCCAGAAAGTTGGAAAGAAAAAACAAAGACACAGTGAATAAACCCAGGGACAAGGCCAAAAAGAAATGGTCCAAAGTCAGAGTTCAGGACAAGCTCAAGAGCTTGTCTTCCTGGACAGCATGGCCTATGACAAGTTCTGGGAGGACATTCTCAAGTACACAAGCAGCTCTTGGCTCTGGCCCCTGCGTCTCTCGGTGACAAGGACCTGACTTAGTGGACGGAGAAACTCCTGCTTCCTGACACCGCCTCAGCTCCCCGGTGATGCTTTCTTCTGCCGAACCCGCTGCTGGGCTCCAGCTGCTCGGCTGCCTTCTCTCCAAGCATGTCTCGGGAGCCATGGGCCCCGGCTGTCTTTCCGGGCTCCCCATCGCCTCCTGGTGCAGGCAGCCCCTGCCCAGGGGGCCATTTCCTCTGCAGCTCTGGAGCTGCGTCAGCCAGAGAGAGGACCACTGCCCGGCCCTGTGTTCTACACGCTCATTCATACAGATTTCTGAAGCCAACTTGGACACTTTACACTTGCCGTCCTACAGACGTCCTCATCCAGAACTCGTCCTTCACATGTCTATTCAGTCAGACAGGACTGAACAAGCCAACCGCCAAGCAGACATGACACCAGGCCCGATGCGGCCAGCACACCGCGCCGGAGCCTCTGCAAACTGTGTCAACAGCTTTTTGGGTTTAAATACAATGAAAACCTGAATCTCATGAGTTGCTCTTTAATGTTGCTGCTTTATATAATTTTAACAAAAGGCAGTTTTCAAGTTTAAAATGAATTATGTGATGTGAGCCAAAATATATGGCTTAAAGTGTGCTTGTTTTTCAATCAAGAAAGCAGTGTATTCTAATGGCAAAAAGTCACAAGGGTGGAAATCAAAGAACTTTACATATAACTCTTCACAAATCCCTGGTACTGCAGAGGGGAAGTTCTAATACCCATGTTCCAGTGACGCAGCGGTGAGACCCACGGCCCACAGTGGGCCGGACAGCTGGACACCTCTCTGTGCGGGGACACAAACACTCATTCTCACACAGCTGCTGGCCTCTTCACCCTCTGCCCGGAGGCAGAAAGAGCCACTGCTTGTTCCTAGGATACAATGCCACCAGCCAAGTCGCCTTTCAGCAACTTCCCAAATCCCAGAGCAGATAAGTGGGAAGGATCAGGCCCTCTGTTATGTCTGAGCCTCACACAAGCCCACAGAGCTCTGGAAGCCTAAGGTCACCCTGTCCTGACCGGACACGCCTGGGAACACTCCTGTGGAAGACAGCAGTGTTGCTCCAAATATTCCCCATCCCTGGCTGGATGAGGATTGTATTTTGCTAGCTCCCGGACCCGTGGACTTGTTTCAGCCCCTACTGTGTGGGCAGAGGAAAAGGGCAGCCACAGACCTGACCCTCCCCTGTGCTGTAACATCTGAACGGTCCCAGGCAGAGCCTTGTAGCAGCTATGTCCTGGACAGCAGGCAGCAGAGGCTCAGTACCATCTTGAGGAATGAGCAGTGTGGGCAAAAACCCACCTTTGCTGTTGCCAACCCTAGGTGCTAGGATCACGGCACAAGGCACCTCCTACAAGGACTGTAGGCTGACCACAGGCTGGACCAGGAGCGCCTATATTCTCTCTGAACTGGGGATTCAACCAGGATCTCACAGACACTAGGTAAATGCTCTACCACTGAGCTACATCCTCAGGCCTTTTAACACTTTCAGTCAGGGTTACTTCCCAGGCTGGCCTTAAACTTAAAATCTTCCTGCCTCAGCCTCCTGAGTAGCTGGAATTACAGATGTATACCACCACACCTGGCTACTCCCTCTCTATACTGTCACATTAAATTTAATGCCCTCTCCTTTACTCACAGTAATGCATTTTAAAAATTAAACACTAATAAAGATCATCTAGTGAGACTCACTAAAGCTTGGCCAACTATCATTACACAATGCAATTATGTGATAAAAATGTGCTCTTAGAGAGCAGGCATGGTGGTGTGCGCCATAATCCCAGTACTGGGCAGTGGGGGAAGGAAGACTAAATTTGAACCCAGCTGGGCAACTTAACAAGAATGTATTTCAAGAAAAAGGGAGGAGGATGTAGCTCAGTGAGAAGGTCCTGCCTGGGTTCAGTTTGTAGTACTGCAAAAATAAATGCAATATAGTTTTTTTGCTCTTAATTAATGTGTTTAAGAACATACTAGGAGAGAAGGGAACTGTTTTGAGTAAATGAGGGCGTCCGAAGCGCCTCCAGAGCCCAGCTGATGAACCCTTTCACACATCAAGCACATCTGGGCCTCTTCCCAGGCGCATTGGCGGGGAGCAGCTGTGGCCGCCTTTCCCTGCCTCCCCTCTGTGCTTCCCCTCTCACAAGCTGCCGCGGGGGCTGCCCTGCCTCTGGGGAGTCTGGGGCTAGTGCTGGTGTGAGGAGCACTGAGCCTTCTCGGTCACCTCACCACGCACTCGCGGCAGAGACACTTAGGGTCCAAGGAGAAGCGGCATGGGGGACCAGTCTTCCATAAGAACACACGCGGCAGGGCACAAAACTCCTCTGCTCTGGCAACACATTAACTGAAATACTTTTTGAACTGAGTCCTTACAAAACATTGTTGTGCCATTTTTTAAACTCAAAACTGATATTAGACAAAAATGTTAATCTAGAAGCAGTTAGATTTAAAATCGCAAGGAAGTTTTTCTGTCCTTGCTGCCCAACTGGCCCTGAGCCCTGTCCCAGGAGCAACACAGACAGGAGGCAGAAGCGGCCAGTGTGCACACTGGTCTCAGTGCCTGGGTCCCGGCGCAGGGAAGGCTTCTAGAAGCTTCTTCCAGAGTGGCCAAGCAGACAGTCTCGCTGCAAGACCCACAGAGGAGGTACCTGCATCTGATAGCTAAAACACCAACTTCTCAACTCAAAGTGTGGGTCATAGTAGCAGCTGCAGGACCCCACTGGAACAAGCATTCTGAGCACGTCCAAAGCCACCCGGCTTCAGTGAGTTTACTTACAAAGCTGTCAGCAAGGGATACACTGTTAATTACTCACCCAAGACCAGTAACAGAGAACTGGTCTTAAAGACATAAGACCCATCAACACCAAGAGCCTAATTGGAATTTACTTAAAATGCACCACCATACTAGAATTTACTCACTTTTTCTCTCTAAACTTTTTTTTTTTTTTTTTTTGAGACAGGGTCTCGTGTTGTAGTCCAGGCTGGCCCTGAGCTCATTATGTAGCCCAGGCAAGCCTCGAACTCAGCAATCCTCCTGTCTCTGCCTCCCGAGTGCTGGGATTACACACGTGAGCCACCACGCCCGGCTCTCTCTAAACTTTTGATAGTCTCACTGAAGTCACCTCTGTTTCTAACCAGTATTACTAAATAGTAGTGGAATGTAAAGAAAGTTTCCCGAATGATTTAAAGCAAAGGGCTGAAGTCTACTGTCGGCTACATTCCCACTTCTAAGAGCACCAAGCAAAGTTCAGTTTTGAATGATTTCATGCACAAGGCTACTGGCTTTTCATTGCCACAGGCACAAGCTGCAGCCTGTATCTGCACTGCCTTGTGTCCCTGCTTCCCGAGAGCCAGCACCTCTAAGAGAGCTGTGGCCAAGGCCTAGTTCTGTGCCTACTGAGCACACGTGGCAAAGAATGAAATGTGTGGATATCCACAAAACAATGCCCTGTGTAATTCATTCTGTATTCAAAAAAACTTCCCCTCATGGGATCTCATTTCTCTGAGATTTAAGATGTATAAAATAGTGCGTGATGAGGAACATATACAGATACATACCTATTTCAAATTTTTTAAACATCTGAGAAAACCAGCAAAATGGACTTATAAATGGCCTGGCTGTATCCATACCCAGTTTATTAAACATTGTGCAACTCAGTGACTTCACAGCTAGAGATCTGCGTGCCCAGTGTCTAACTTTCTCTAATGAGAATGCCAAATCCAAAGCAATACACCTTTAAACTTCCTTCATTTATTAGCTGCAGGAAACCCCTGGGTATTTAGGGTTCAAATGTTAACTGCAGCTTCAGAGGGATGCACATCCTTCCAAGGAAGGCAGGCCGCATGGACGGCTGCAGCAGCTTCAGGGACTTACAAACACAGAGCATCCTTAGTCATAGGACTTGGCTGGTTTGAGGGCTCCAGACATGTGGCTGGGAGGAGGGAGCCCAGTGAGCTGTCTTCTCTGCATCAGGGACGAAGCCACTGCAGGATCAGAAGTCAAAAGGGCCACAAAAAGTCCCTTTTTGGCAACTCTTTCCTTGTTCATACGATCCAGAGTTCTCTTTCTGGGGACAGGGACATCTTGTAACAGTTCTCAAATAGAGTGAGGAATAGTAAGCAGAGGAGTGTTCAACCTAGTGTTTCCAAGAAGAGGGTGTGCGTCACAAGACCAGGCCACATAACACAAAAGCAAAGTGCTGGAAAAGCTTGAGCAGAGATGGCTATAGGCTCATTTCTGTAGCAAGAATCACTTCCCAGCTCTGCTGCCCAGCAAGGAGTCCAAGGGCTGCTCAGCAAGGTGGGCAAAGATGAAGGCTGCCCTCCCCACTCTCACTTCCAAGGCTATGGATGCCCAGAGGCCCCAGTAGACTCCTGTCACCACACTCCCCAGCATAGGTCAGGCTGGAGCAGGTAACTCCCTGATGACTCATGTAGCCCTCAGTAAGAGAAAGCTGAGCCTAGGGAAGCCGCTGAGGAAAAAGCAGGCTGTGTTTTTATTAGGTCATACAAGGAGCACAGCCCTGGGTACTGAGGCAGTTCCCCAAAGTGGCCAGAACAGACTTCACTTCCCCACAGCTGGATCCTTATGGCACAGGAACTGATGCTGAGTGTGCAGTCAAGTTCCTTTCCTCTGCACCCCAAGGGCCACGTTCTCCCACAGCAGGGTGGCTGATAACTTTGGGCTCCTGCATAAAATGGGAGCCAAACAATGTCTTTGGGGAGGGTCTGTCAAGCATGACTGTAGGGAAAAGGGAACAGGGGACATTACTAGAACCTCTACAGTTAAGTTCTAGTCTGCTGTGAGCCTGACAGCACAAGGCAATATAATTATACAGAGAATGTACAAAAATGAGACTTATCGGGAGGCAGAGACAGGAGGATTGCTGAGTTCGCGGCGGCTTGCCTGGGCACCATAGTGAGCTCAGGGCCAGCCTGAGCTACAAAGCGAGACCCTGTCTCAAAAGCAAAAAAAAAAAAAAAAAATGAGACTTAGAGAAGAAGCTGAGCTCTGGACCTGATCCATGCTGCTCTGGGCAGCAGAGATGGAAGAACCAGAACTTGCCACACTTTATTCAGAACACTGGGAGGACAGGTCCCTCAGAGGGCAGCAGTTTGTACATTCGAGAACAATGAGGAATCTCTGTTGCTTAGGAATGTGTCTATGCCAAGGATATCTTTGACTGGTGCCATCCTGCCCTGGAACATCGCAGTATCACAGGACCACTGGGGCCTTTGTTGTGATAGAGGCAAAGAGAGTTATGTCCAGACATGCCACAGCTGATCTATAGGCAAAAAACTGGGCCTAATCATAATTCTAATTGTGAAATGATTTTTCCCAAAAATGATGTAGAATCACTCCTGACATATGACAAAATCATCTACCCCACCCTTCTGAGGCAAAGAGCCCACACTGCAGGGCTGTATTGCTGTGACTCTACAAGGAGCCTGACCATCTGGCTCTGACTCCCAGCCCTACTACTGCCTAAGGGGTGAGCCTGGATGTGGCTGTGCCCTTTTTCCTCAGTTATTGTGTCTTCCAAATGGAGCAGAACCAGCAGCTACTACATAAAGATGCTGGGAACATAAACATAAGCAGGCAGCTTAGCACCAGCTCCACACAGCTACCCCTCTGGGCATGAACTTTTTCCCAGCACAGGGCCAGCCTCTCCGTCCCTCCACCCAGCATAAGCACCTCTGAAGTGGCATCTCAGGCAGTCCCTCCACCGTTAGATCTCCCTGTTCTAGGGCCCACCCGGCCTGCAGGAAATCAGCCTCACCTCCGAACTAATTTCCCCATGTGAGGGCAGTCATGTGGCAGGAAGAACTTAACATAGAACTAACCCTGTCTTTCATCAAGATTATTTAACTAGCTTTGTGTTTTGAGGTAATAAACTACCTCCTAGAGGTGAATGGTCGTCGAAGATCATTTCCTTAGGCGATGAGATGAAGAAAATTCTAAATCACAAAGTTTGCAAGGGGCAATCAAAATATAAGAAAAAAAATTTTCTTTTCTTTTTTTTTTTTGAGACAGGGTCTTACTTTGTAGTTCGGGCTGGCCCTAAGCTCAGCATGTAGCCCAGGCAAGCCTCAAACCCAGCAATTCCTCCTGCCTCTGCCTCCCAAATGCTGGGATTATAGGCGTGAGCCCAGCACTGTGGTATGTGATTACCAGAGATCAAACTCAGGGCCTTGAGTTTGCAGAGGCCAGAACAAATCCCCAGCCCCAAGATTTTTAAATTTTTAAGTGAATGCTCCCCCACTTGCTTCAAACACACTTGTCCCCTTACTCTTGTCACTTCTGAGGCAGTTCGCAAAGTCCTCTCTCAGGAGTGTCCTTATGAGGTTGATCAAAAGCACGGTGAACGCGGCTGTGCATGCTGTCCAAGGGCAAGGCAGGCTCCTAAAACATGGTCTGTCCTCATCCACCTCACTAACTGGGCTCCAGCATCATATGACTCCTGGCTCTTCCCAAAGTCAAACTGACCCGACAGGTAGGTGTTCTCAATTGATTCAGGACATCAGCGCAGCCATGACAGGGTCACTAAAGACATCCACAGAAGAGGGCTTCCAAGACTGCTTAGAAAGTGGCAGGAATGATGACATGAGTGTGTTCCAGGGGGTGGGATAATGTTTCATGGAGGATTAGTGATAATGTGTCTTCAACTATAATGCACTTTAAAAATTTAAACATTCACTGTATATTTTGGTCATGCAATGGTAGGAATCATTACTATTGTTATATTGATAAACTCTGATTTTTCTATTACTTGTCTCTACTGGGCCACAAAAATTACTTTCTATTATTATCCCTTCTCTGAGAATGGGGGAATCCACTCAGAGGATGCGAGTCTTGACTTGGCTCTTGGCTGCCTGGTGTGTGACTGCACACATCACCCTTAGATTCCCGACTTCGACGTCTCAGTGACAAAATGAAGGCAGTGGGTCTTAGATCTCCTCATGCTTCAGCTCGGTGGCGCTCATTTCAAGCACACGACCACCTCTTACCGCCTTCTTGCAAGCTCCTGGCTCCTGCACAGCAGAAGCGTCAGGGTGGCAGGGAGAGGGAACGTGGCACATAGTACAGAGGCTTGACAGTGGCAGAAGCTGGGGTTGGGAATGTAGCTCAGTGGTGCCGCCACCTGCCCAACAAGCACAAGGTTATGACTTTGATCCCCAGTACTGTAAAAATAAAAATAAAAAATAAAAGACAAATGATGGACAAATCTGGTCACGGAGCTAAATGATGTTTAAAACTGCAATACTCATATTCCTTCCACCCAACATCTTGGTGAGGAAGCTGCTGAGCTGACATTAAAGTGATTTTCATTTTATTCGGCTTTATCAGGAGATCATAGGTAGGTTTAAAAAACTGTTATAATTCTGGCTGCATGCTCTCGAAGGCAGTATTTTACAAGATTCATTGAAATTTATCTTACTACAACGATAATCACAGATGGCAAAGGCCAGGGGTAAGAGGTTCTTGTACAACGAATTTTCTGGCAGGTGGACCAGACTCAGGCTGGGAGAAGAAAGCTGTCAACAACAAACAACAGGGCCACTCACAAGCTCATCCAGCTTTGTTCTTCCCACTTATGGACCTTTGCTCCACTGTACCCTTTAACAAAGATAGCTGCTCATACAAAACCAGTCCTGAGCCATGCCGGGCCTTTGCGATATGGAGAGGGGTGAACATTCAGACTGTCTACGGCTGGCTATGCATAGAGGACAACACTGGGCAAGTGAATGGTGCACAGTCCTTGGATACCATGGGCACCTGGAGAACCTACGAGCCAGGCTCTCAACAGAGGACAGAGGTAGTGGGTTTCTGGGGCAAGCCATGAAATTGCATTATTCTGCAAAGATAGGTTTAACATTTTTTTCCCCAGATTCCCTAAGATTTGATTTCTCCTCTTATCTCATTGAACTCCCTTCTTAAAAATTATGCTGTTTCTATTAAAACGAAAGCACTTAAAAAGGCATCTCTCGCAGTGCAGCTTCCCACAGCATATTCATTTGTCTTTGCTGGCCCTCGGGGTCCTCGGAGCTTCCACAGCCCACTCTGAATGAACCATGGCAGGCAGCTGCCTTGAGAGCCTCGCTCTGTGTTCAGGCGGCCACTGGCTGAGGGCTGCAGAACAATGGGGGGGGGGGCACAGGCTCTTCTGCCCTTGAGAAACTGTCATGGAAAGTGTAACCATGGCTGCAAGTGTAAAAGAGACTGAGGCCAATGAGGACCCCAACCAGGTCACTGAGAATTCGGGGTACTGGGGCCAGAGCAGTGAGGAGGGGTGAGAATCCTGCACCAAGCGTGGTAAGGCTTTATGCACACAAAAGCTGGACAGTCAAAGGATGGTTAAGAAGTCAAAAGGGCTGAGCCATACTAACTGCTTATATTTTGAACAAAATACAACACTGATCTCTGTGTGTGTGTGTGTGTGTGTGTGTGTGTGTGAGAGAGAGAGAGAGAGAGAGAGAGAGAGAGAGAGAATGTATGAGTGTGTATGTAGAAAAGGAAGCTGAAAAGGTAAATGATATTTTAGTGGTTGACTTTTTTTTTTTTTTTTTTTGAGACAGGGTCCCTCTTTGTAGTTCAGGCTGGCCCTGAGCTCACTATGTAGCCCAGGCAAGCCTCGAACTCAGCAATCCTCCTGCCTCTGCCTCCCGAGTGCTGGGATTACAGGCGTGAGCCACCACGCCCGGCTAGTGGTTGACTTTTTGAGACAGGGTTTCAATATGTCATTCAGGCTGGCCTTGAATTTACTCTGTAGCCCAACCTGACCTCAAACTCATGGGAATCCTCCTGTTTCAGTCTCCCAAGTGTGGGGCAACGTGTGTCTGGTTTGGCTTTGCCCTTGCGCACTTCTGCTGCAGCAGGCAGGACTCCCTGGCCCTGGGAAGCTGGCACAACAAAAATAATTATTCTTTAAATAATTATTCACAGAAACGGTCTGCACTTGATAGAGCACACACTATATTTGTATGTGCTCAGGGAAAAAAAACAGTGATTCTACTAGAGAAGAGTTTGCAAATATAATGTGTAATTCCCCAATAGGAACCTGTAGCCCTTTGTCGGCTGTCCCTCCCTGCTAAATTTTCAGCCCTTGACCATCTGGCACCTTTCTCAGAAGGAAGGGGGTGGGGCAATGGACAGGGCTGAGAAAATGACAAGCCTTCTGCCTGTGCTTCAGCTCCATGAGCTCCCTAACCTCCTCCTCAGAAGGCGAGCAGAGGGGAGTGGCCTTCTGATCGTTCCCCAGAAACCACGCAGCTGTGTCCAGGAATGAATGGTGAACTGACCTCATTTCTGGCCCTGGATACCGCGTGTGTGACAGACCACATTCCCATACATAACCCCAACTACTGAGGTCTGGCCAAGCATTAGCGCCAAGACCCCCACTGATAGCACCCGTCCTCACAGGGTCCTGGGCTTCGGGCGACAGACAGGTCAGCAGATGGTTAAAGTCCAGTGCTGTCAGGGGCCTGGTCCTGTGAAAGTTGTTCCGTGTTGGACTTGAGAACCGGGGAGCCTGAGAAGAAATAACCCAGGACAAGCAAGCGCAGCCATACCTTGAGGGGCTTGTGTGCTCTTTCAGATTTCAAACTGTATTCTATATATTATAAGGGAGGGACACTAGATTTTTACCATTCAAAAGAACAAGATCAGATGTATATTTTAGAAAAATCATTTCCAGAATGTTTGCAAGGGTTACTCAAGAACAGGAAGAAGAAAACATGCCACAAATATGTCCATGTACACATATGTGCATGTGCCCATGGGTGTACACCCAGGTGTAACACGAGCGCTGTGGGGAACCAAGGTTCACCATGTCTGAACCTAGGGGCAGGTGATCACAGAGCCAGCTGACTGCCGAGCACAGGGGCCACCAGGACACCCAGGCAACCCTACTGGGTTCAGGTGAGGAAGCGTAAGGGCCTGAGTTACTGCAGAGGAGTGACAACCGTAAGAACTTTAGGAGGGACGTGAGCTTGTAGACTAACTGCCTGCCTCTGTTCTGACGCTGATGGAGAGAGGAATCAAGGAGATGCCGTCGCCAGGCAGGATGGAACACACTTGTGCCAACACTTGGGAGGCCACGGTAGAGGGTCCCTTAAGTTGAGCCCAGGAAAGCAACACAGTGAGGTTCCATCTTCTCAAAATAAAATGATAGGTAGATGGAGAGCTGTCCAGATTTTTATGTAATTTCTTCAGAGTTTCTATTCCCTAGGCCCTAGGAGTAACCCTATGGGAGGAGAGACATGTTAAATAAAATCATGAATCTCATCAAGATAAGAAAGACCCGAGATACCTGTAGATACAGAACAGGTCCTCAGGAGACTTGAGAGGAAGGACAACCTGGCATGGCTGGGGTTACCCACAGCGAGGGTGCACAGCCAAAGACAAGAGGGCTGGGGTGCCCCTTTGGGAGCAGCCCAAGACAGACACGGAGGGACAAGGCAGAGACTGGGGTAGGGTTTAAGATCAGCAGAGAAGAGTGGCTATCTTGACACCCATGGCCTACAAAGCTAATATTTTACCTACAAGAAAGTGTGATTGACAAGCAGGAATAAAGTCAGTTTCATTGTAGCCTGAGAGGTACGTCAAGATGTGGTCTGTAGCATTTTAGCTTAATCCTCAATTTTCCAGCCCCAAGCATTTAAGTAAGAGACAAAAGCCCAGGGCTTTACTTGAGAGGCTGGTACAAGAACCAGCAGGGAGGGCAAGGGTGAGACAAGGCAGAGCGGAGAGCATCCCGTGGCACGGGTGCTGCAGGGTAGGAAACACACAGGACGACGCACAGACGTCCACATTTTCTCTGCCAAGAGTGCAGACAAACAGGAAGACCTCAAACTTCTCCAACTGGGAGTGCAGAGGGGCCAAGCACATGACTGGAACACCAAACAGAAGGTTGTGATTAAGGCTGCAAGAAACGCTCACACAAAACCTACATCCAGCCTCATTCGCAGCACAACGCAGGCCTGGCCCAAACTGCGCCGGTTCTGCCCCGGCCTCAGCCTCCCGGCTGCTCAGGGAGGGGTTCAGGCCCACATTCTGTGAGGCCATGCAAGCTGTTCCCACCCATGGGATCCACACACGGCCAAGACATCCCATTTCACCATTCTGAAGTTTCCTGCTGACATCCAACAGAATTTATGCATATGTAGCCTCTCAGCGGGAACCAGAGGAAAACTTTCCGGTATAATTATCCAAATGGCAGGCTCTGTTCCAATAACTGTATCACAACAGGGGCAGAAGAGCCGCTGGGACTCCCCCGAGCCTCAGAAGTTAGGGATTTCTCATGCAATCTCTCTCTCCTTGTACACAGTTACACATCTTTTCTCCCTACTAAAATAATTTTTACAACTCTGTAAATAAGAAATACTTCCGGAAACAATCACAGTTTCAGAACATTACTTGGACAACACTCCTCAGCTACTGAACAAAGGCTCCGCCACACACCGCACAGGGTTTCAGGTCCTGTCCTGGAGATTCAGGGCATTGCCACCACCCCTGGCTTCCTGACCTTCCACGCTGGTGAGCGAAACAACAGTCTTCAGACACTGCCAAATGCTCGTAGGGACAGTCCTGCTGTGGAAAGTATCTACTTAGGGCTAAAGCGCGGTCCCGGGAGTGGGAAAAGCATCAAGATCCAGCTGCGCTGCACACAAGCAGAATACAGTAGGGCAAATAACCGACCCCTCTGTGCCTCAGTCAACCCAGCTGTAAATGGAGGCCCTACACCAACTTCACAGCGCTGCGAAGACAGAAAACACACGTACATGCCTTACACAGAGCAGGCTCCGGGTGAGCAGTTACTAACAGCAGGCGCGATGACGGATAAGAGCAGAGTCAAAGGTCAGGGACTCTGAAGGGCAGGAAGGAGCAGACACCATTTGTCACTGAGAGAGAAACGTCCACGCAGCACTTGTCCACACAGTGCACTCTCCAGAAAGTGTGTTAAAACACAAATACATGTTAATATTAACTTTAATGGAAATCAAGTTGTTTTATTCTTTTGTGGATAAAAGAGGCAACAGAAATAAGAGAAACATAAGTACAGGCCAAGGAAAACTATCACGGTACAAGAAGGAAAAGGTAAAAACTCCTATCTTGGAAGAAGTACTGAGAGCCATGTGTCATGGTAGCTGCCTACAATCCCAGCATTCTGGAGACTGAGGCAGGAGGATCACAAGTCTGAGCCCAGCCAGGGAACTTATCACCTTGCAAAAATAAATAAATAAATAAGGGCTGGAGACATAGTGGGAAAGACTCAAGTACAGGGCAAAAAAAAGGTGCTCAACATTGCAAGATAAAATAACCAAGGCAAATCTCAGGAAAAATACAATGGTAAAAGCCATTGAGAAGCTAAATTGTGAAAGACAGTCCCTGAATGGCAAGAGGACAGTCATGATGTGCCACAAAGGAAACTATAGAGCCCCAAGTCCAAAAACAAGGCACAGGGAATACTGCACATTGCTCTGGCCAGAACTGCCTGCCTGCTTCTTCCTGTTGGCACAGCTGGCCGGCTGAGGGTTAGGCAGGGCCTCCTCAGAGTCCAGGCACCAGACACGGGTCTCCCCCACCAGCTGTCCCCTCACACCCTGGTGGAAACTGAGAAGGGTCTCCTGAGCCACTGCCCCCTGCAGCTCTGGCCCACAGCCGCCTCAGGGCCTACACAGTGCTTTCCCCTCTGCACAGGACCAGCTGGTGCTATACACTCAGAGGGGGCTCAGAGGCGACATCCAGGCGTGAAGACTGCACATGCGTCAGCAACTATGCCTTCAAGGGGCCAGGACACTCAGTGACTTCACACAGCAGCCAAAGTCTGAAATGCGCTGTAGAAACAATCATTTTGAATTGCCATTGAATGCACTCAAAATGCAACACCAAATGAGACATTTCAAATGTACCCTATTTTTCTTTCCTCCTAAGAGTGAGAAAATAACCCAGCAAGGCAGTGGGCTTGTGCCCGGTGTCTGAGGGAGGCACATTAACATTCAGCAATGCACCCACCCAACTCGAATCTTCTGAGCCAAGTGCTGCCCACAGAAAAACCTGCTGGAGGCGAGTGACTGTTTTACACTGAAACGCTATTCTGTTGCTGTCAGCTGAATGCATTCTAAGAATCAAATGAGGAAAACAAGACAGCCCTCCCTTCTTCCCTCAAGGAAGGCCACACGGTGCCCTCCATGTGACCCCAATATCGAATCAAAGACTTCACAATGGCAGTTACTTTCCAGGGTAATTTTCACAAAATAGCAACTGTCCACGGCACAGCTTAGAAAAAAAATTATTTGATGTAAAACAACTATCCAACCAGGTAGAGGAGGTAGACTTTGACAAACAGATAGTAAATACATAATTTACTGGAAAAAATATCTTAAACCATCCTGGGGAAATGCAGAAGGCTGAACACTAAATTCTGTTGTTCAAATTCATCTGGAACCACGTGGCAACTGCCAGCTCCCTGCAGCACTATCCAGTCACCATTTCCATGGTGTGCCCCTGGCGGGGCTGCGTCTGCATAACAACGGCTCCACTCTGCCTTGGCTGGGCCAGTCACCGCAGAGACAGAACAACAAATGCACTTGGTCCCTCTGTTTTTAACTCAGGAAGTGAAACTGAAGATCGCGCTCCCGGGAAGATCTTCATGTTGCTGACATGACATTTTTCAAAGGTTCAAATGAGAAGTCACATGAGAAAGCGCTAGACATGCAGAAAGCTGGTGACCAGCAACCGGACTCCTGGATCACCCCTAGGGTGGCACAGTCTACTCCCACCATTCGTGATGATTTTTAATTCGAAAGAACCAGAAATCCGGTCCACTTAGTTCCCTGGCCACTTAGACCTCACAAAGTCATCTGCCTGCAAACAAGTTTAGGATATTTGTTTCATCGCACTTTTACAGGAGTCAAGGAAAGATGGGGCTTTTAGACTAAACTTCATTCACATGGAAAAGAGGTAAATGCTGTGTCAAATGTTACTATCACAACAGCTTCTAGCCCCATCAAGAGACGGACCAACACAATTTCACTGGCACAGCTGGCTGCATACCCCACACCCCTCAGGGAGCCTCGGACACGCGGACTGCGCTCACTGAGCCGCCAACGACACTGTCCCCACCACTTCCTCCACGATCACAGGGGCCACAAGATTGTACATGGGCCCTGGACGAGGAGAGAAACACCTCAGAGTGATAAGCTTCTGCTTTTCCCTTCTCTCAGTTCCAACAATCCCCCTCCCTTTCTTTATCTTCTGAACATGACATTCGCCAGGAAGCTCTGAACTCTGAACCACCCTCACCAACCTAAAATGGGATCTCTCCTTAGGCTAACTGTTATCAGAGCAAACAGTACTGACATGTAAACTGATGCATTTTTCATGAATTTCTAATCACTGAACTTGACCCACTATGGGCTTCTCGCCTAAACTACCTTCCAGGTGAAAATCCTGACCCACGGGCTTGGCCCTACTTGCACACCGCCCACCTATACTCTCAGGCTGCCCCTCAGTCTCACTCACACTAACTCACCGCCAACAGTGACATTTAGAAGGCTACAGTGACAAGTGCACCAGGTAAATGCACTGCCATTTAATGCCCTCTGCCTTCCAGGCAGGTACTGTGACCATGATTCACAAGAGAGGAGACCTCGGTACTGACCATTTAAGTATAACAATAAATATAAAGCACGTGCTCAGACATGCAGAGTGCCCTTACTGAAAACATACTGATCAGTACGGGCAACTAAGATATTTCTATTTTAACCCTTTCAATGCTAACATTGACTGTCTCAAATAACCATCTTCCAACTGAAAGCAACTAACTCAACATTCATTGGCAGAGCCTTGTCAAACAAAGGTGAGCACTGTCATTCTTTGAAATTACACATCTGGCTATGCTAACACCTGGAGTTCTGTGGCAGGTGTCTTTGTAAGAACCAGAGGGCTGCTGGTGACTTCACATCCCTGAATCAGAAAGCCAGACAGCCTCCTGCAAGGGCGCTGCACCAGCAGGGGACCCGGGTTAGCACAGAAGGGAGCTTGGCTGTGCAGCGAGACTGCCATATAGAACACACTCTGGCTTTAGACACATCAGCACTGCACAAGTACAGAAATGAAGGGATCTGGGGGACAAATCACTGAATTTCTGTAACACCCTGGAGTGCTAGTGAGGGAAATCATCTGACAGACTGAGTCATGAATTTGTGCAATGCAAGAATTTACAGAAGCATCAGGGTATGAATCAAGAGCCATGAAATGTGTTTTAAAACCCTTGCAAAAATCAAGCTCCTGAATGTGACAGCTGTTCCAAAAGCACTTGTCTTTTTATTTGGGATACTAACATTTAACAATTTGTTTTTAAAAAAATTACAAGATCTGCCCAAAGATAGTTCTGGAAAGGAGAAGAAGAAAAAGAAAAAGAAGTAGCTCCCGGCTCAACAGATTATGTGAGTGCCATTTTGACCCTTCAAGGTTAAGTCATCAGAGAAACTAGGAATGTTATTTTTAATTACTCAAGGGCACTCCAATTTATAGCCAAACACCATCAGTAGAACTTTGCCAAATTATAAACAGTTTTAGAGAAACTATTTAGAAAAGTTTGAAATTTAAAATAGAAATTTCTATGAAATGTGAGGGGACTGTTACAAGTTGTGAAAAACTACACCATCTCTACTAAGTTACTCTATTAACTATTTATTTCATATACACATATGGCCTTCGTCTATGGTTTCTTCAGTGCTTACTGTAGAAAGACATGGCCACCAAGAAGATCTGCAAGAAATCGACCTAACTTGAACCTTCTGTCCAGGAGGGTCTGTATACAGATGACATGTACAGAAGAACCCCACCCAGCATGGTGCATTGGTTTATTTCCTTCCCAGTAAAGGTCCAGCCTACAGTGAGGCCTTTTACCTGAAGATCTACAGCAACTAGCAGGGACTGCAGGGCCTGCGGGTCTCATAGCTACAAGTGGACTCTGGGAGGACTCTTCCTGCCCAGTTCTCAGATGGTGGAAATAAAGCTCTACAGTCCCCGGCCTGTGAACTGTGTGTCCTTTCAACTACAAGTTCATTCATTCCATAACCAGAAAAGGGCAAGGCGTGGGTGACATTCTCTTGGCAGACAGCTAAGGACCCTCCCTGTCATTCTCTCTTTGTCAAGAGAACCTGTGGCTAGGACTTGGTTCTTGCCTCGAGTCCACAATTTAAGTGTAAAAAATCGATCATAATGAATTATTTCAAAAGGCGTGATTCTTTTAAATCAATTTAAAATCCACAATGAATAAAATATCAACATTTAAAATATAAGGTCACTATTACCAGTTTTTCCTTTTCCCTTAGGCTCTAATATGCTATACTATTATAATGTCTTTCATTTTTTTTTATTAAATTTTTTAGTCCTTGGGATTGAACCCAGGATCTGTACACTGAGCTATATCCTCAACCATTTCCAAGGTGTTTTTTTTTTTTTTTCTGAGACATGATCTCAGTAAGTTGTCCAGGTAGGACTTGAACCTGGGATTCTCTTGCCTCAACTTCCCACAGTGCTGGTGTTACAGGCAGGCACCACCACAATACCTGGCAGACTTTCTAAACCTTACCCCAGAGACAAATGCCCTACTTGCCGCACGTCAGTCCTGGTCCTCGTGGAAACAATTCCTGCTGCAGGACAGCAAAAAACTAACTTAGTCTAGGCCATGTGTCTTTTCAAAAACCAAGATTCCAGAAGACAGGGTTCCCATTGCTGATACTGCTCCTGCACACAGAGGGGAAGTACTCTGCACTAAGACACGCTGGGCAGCACTGAACATTCACTCTAGGAGGCATGAACTCTAGGACATATTTAAACAAATGAAGCTTTGTTCTGTTTGGCAGAGAGTAATGCAAACCATATGAACGAAATACTGCCTGATGCGATTCTTTGCGAGACTTGTGACAAATACGTTCGAAAAGAAATCATAGGGAATGATGGCGAGCGTTAGCTCCTAGGTGTGCGGCTGACACCAGGAACACAGGGAAAGGAGGCGTAAGATGCCAGGAACAGATAAGTAACAGCAGAGCTTCTCAGTCTTCTTGAGCGAAGGGAATGGGGAAGCCCTCGCTGACTGCAAAGATGTCAGTGATTGAACTACAGGCTGTTTCCGGGGCAGAGCCCCACTTTACAGCAGAAGAAAAGTAAAGCAAGCATCATTTGTGTCTCTCCCTGCTTGTGTGGGATATGTAATAAGATATGGCAAAACTCTGATCTGCAGGTCAGCCCTCAAAAGAGGAAAAGAACTCTGTTTGCCAAACATTTATCAACACCTGAAATTGGTTCTTTTCATGCCCAGAACCAAAGCTGTAATATTAAAAAATTATACACCTTCCCTTCAGGCCTGCAGGCCCTGCCTAGGATTTTAAGCCAGGCTTTTAAGAAAGAAAGAAAATGCCAGAGACGGTGTTAATACAGCAAAGGAGCAGCGGCCCTGTGCCTGTCAGAGATGGAGACACCCGCTGCTGTGGCTGAGTCCCCATGGCTTCCTGGACCCCGCAGCTAACAGGGCCCACTGGAGCCCAGTGGGAGAAGCCAGGGGTGTGTGTGGCAGATGGAGATAGTGGCAGGCCCCTGCTCCAGAATGGTATAAGTTGGGGCTCTCTGCAGACCAGAGACCTGACTTTACAATACCCTGAAATCTCTCCCGAAAGGAATGCACAGGGGACTGTCAGGAGCCAAAGGCTGAAAGGACAGAGGAGCCTGGCCTGCCTACGCCTGGAGCAACAGAACTCTCCAGATGAGTGGGAGCAGGTGGGGCCGCCACACTCACCGTGGTGAGAGGAAAGAGAACTTAATTAAGGGCCCAGGAAGCTGCTGCTGCTCCTTCCGCTCTGAGCAGAGCAGGCTGCTTTGGTTGTTCAGGACCCTCAGCAGACTCCCCCCCCACAGTAAGACCATCCACCAGAACGGAAGCTGCCGGGCAGGGTCACACACTCACTGACGATTCTGCAAGTCCACGTCCTGGCGCCTCCCCCTCCCAGGACCGCTCAGCCCACCACTGCTTGGTGATGACTGGGTTTGCTTTCTGTGACCATCTCCTGACTCAAGGCACAACGAGATGAGAAAGCCAGAGCTCCACAAGCTGGGTTCGTCTTCTCAGCGTCCCATATTACTAGTATGGCTTTCGATCCTGGGGGAAGCAATGGCTTTGGCTCCCAGGCTCCAGGGCCTCCTCTGCCCACACAGGTTGTGCTTTGTCAAGAGACTCATTAGCAGCAAAAAGTGCCACAAAAAGCCTCACAGTACCTCACTGTCCCTCACCCTGCTCTGACAGTAGTCCCGATTCCCAGAGGAGCACACTGTTGTACAGATAGCAGGGCACTGCGCTCTGCACTCTGCTGTGAGTCTATGGCAAAAAATCGAAAGCTTTCATGGCACTTTGTTAAAGTTGGACAAGTTTGTGGAATGTAGGAAGAAAAGTAACCACCGTTGTGGGAAGAAGCACATTTTGCAGTGCCCTAGAATTGCTCCCATCCCACTTCCATCTTCTGGCTCCCATAGAAGGAGATGAGGCTTCATCTGCACCACAAGGCCAGACCTGAAGGCGGGGCCCGCAGATGAAGGGGCCAGTCAAAGGAAACAGACTCACCGAGCACACAGGCGAAGGAGGTGGGGCCTTGTCCCCTGCCCGGCTCACTTGAGCCCCTTGCTATGCGGAACACACAGAGGGCCTCAGAAACCCTTTGCTGGAGCTGTGCAGTGGCCACTGTGAAGAGGAGGGATAAGGAAGGATAAGGGGACCAGGATCCCCCCTTCTCCACCACTGCTGGGTAAAGCGGGGGTGGCCCGACGAGAGATGATCCATCCTGGGAACCGCTCCCTCACACGGCCCAGCTCTGTCCCTTCCTTTGAGGCCACCCAGGCCCTGGCTCAGTCTTGCAGAGTGAATTGGGGAGGCTGTATCCCTGCTCCCTGCAAGGCTGTGGCTGTGGTGCCGCTGGACTCCACTACAGCAGCTCCTCACGCCTGGGGCAGGCGGGCCACAGGTTCCTGCACAGACCGGACCACATCTCCACATGACAGCAGGCCTTGATTCTGACATGAATCCATAAGAATCAAACTCAAGCTAGAGCCTTCTGGTCGCAGAGCAGTATAATCAGACCAAGGAGTCTCCCCTTAGGGGGACTCAGGCATCCTCCTTAGAGGGATGTGGGAGTCACAGAGGGATGTAGGAGACCCAGGGAAAGGTAGGTTCTTGGCTTCTCTCTGAAGATCACCCAGTCATGGCTTCCACCCAGATTTAGGTGAGGAGCCTATGCCAAGCTCTGAAAAAAGCCCAGCACATGGGATGAAGAGCTCACTTACAGGGAAGAGGCGGCCACAGGGCAGGCAGCACTGGGCCGTGGCACTGCAATCACCCTTTGCTCTGCTGTGTGGACACAACCTGTCAGCATGACGCTCTCCAAAGTCCCACCCAGACAGGCATCTCTCAGAGATGAAGAATGGAGTCCGCTCCCTGTATCTGAATAAAACTCAAGAGCTTGCAGGGTCGGCACTAGTGCTGGCCTTCAGCTTCCTCTGTCTGCTTGTTCTCAAGACAGCCAAGAGCCCTGGTCTCTCAGGCATGTTGTTTCTTCAAAGGGCGAACTCCCTACTTCTCTCATCTAAGCTTCAAAATGGTCAAAGTGCTTTTTGCCTCACAGTTTTGAGGTCTGGACTATGCTTTTACCCTTACAGTTCTGGAAAAGAATTCTGCTCTGTTGTTACAAAAGCCTCGGTTACACATCAACTAGCCCAGGGCTGTGTCTTCCTGCATTAGTCATCCTATCTACAATGTTCCGATTTCGTCCAACCATATTCATTTCACCAATAACATAAAACACGATACTCATAATCTTGTCGTTATATGAAAATGTCACCACAGTTACGCAGTGAAAACATCATCACTATGGCAAAGACAATGAGACACAACTATCAAACCCTTGCTTCTTTCAGCTTAGGCCAAACTGAATATAAACAGAGTAGGCCAGCTCCCTTGTCTGAGTGCCTTTGCCTTCCTGATGATCACGGATATGCACTCCCTGGGCCAGCAGCACTGGGCTCCCACAGAAGCTCGCTGAGAACTACAGAACCTCGATTCGCTGCCCAAGCCCTGGAATCAGCTGGTGCTTTTTACTTCATAGTAGACATACTCGAGTTGAAGAAGCACCACCCGGATCTGTTCTCCTCCCACAGGCCCTGACCCACATACTTTGGCCATGGATCTCAGATTGCCCCTGCTCCATGGAGGCCAGTGAAGCATTCTCCAAGGGCACAGACGCCACGGCAATTTCGATCTGGCCAGCATTCTACTCACTTGCCTGTGCCTCGGCCCCTCGGTCTCCCTCTCCCTTCACTTTCCAAGGCAACTCTGGTCCAGAATGGTTAAAAACGTGCAACACTACAATCACCCTTTGCTCCGCTGTGCAGACACAACCCGTCAGCATGATGCTCTCCAAAGTCCCGTCCAGACAGGGTTGGCTTCCCAACACTTGGTAGGCAGAGGCGGAGGATTGCTGTGAGTTTGAGGCTAGCGTGGGCTGCAATAGTGAGCTCAGGGCCAGCCTGAACTACAATGCGAGACCCTGTCTCAAAAAAAAAAGCAAGGCTTTTTGCTCCCAAAAAATGTTTATTCATAAGGAAAAAAGATCTATTTTTAGGTGTCAACAGCCAACCATCCTAAGCTCACAGATCCTCTCCTCCCACTTGTCCAATTAGAAAGATCATATTGTTTCCTGGTGTACAGCTCCAAGGGCATTGAACACAAGCAGGGAACTCAGAGAGGGGCTCCAAGAACAGCTCTTAGTGAATGGAAACAAGATGATTGCTGCTCAAAGCAATTTCCTTAGCATCCACCCTTTCCTCCCCCCAGACCCCATGCTGAAGGGACACCAAGGCCACGCGGAAGTAACAGAACGCCAACATATGCAAGACATATTGTTCACTCTCAAACACAGCAAAGTGAGAGCCAATCAGTTAACTCTCCCAGCATCCCACCCAAGTTGAAAGCTTAAGAGTCTAATCCCAATGCTCAGATGACAGAGATGAGTCTAGTTGCCTTTTGTTTTTCTTAACATGAAGATGTATGTATAAAAAGAATGTAAAATTCAAAAGCTTCTCACTGATTCTGCCCTGTATGGGAACCCTGGAAGACCATGACCAGCATTTATGGTGCACCTTGTCACAGTGACTTACTGTGAGCCCCGCTCCTTTTTCATTCAAAGATCAGAAGATAATGTAAAAACCCAAGTTTCTGATAGAAAAATATCAGCACACATGGCAATCTTGGGCCATTCCCACATGGCAACACAGCTAGAGTTAAGCAGTATTTATTGGGTTTAGACCAGGTACAGCACTCCATTTATTCCCCCATCTCCACTATGCCCTGCCACCTTATAGAACAGGTTCTATGCAGGTTGACAGCCTACCTGGATTTGTAACTATATCACAATACAGCTGTCCCCCAAATCAACAACTGCCCACACATCATTACTTCTACTCACTTACTTCCTTTCATAACTCTAAGGTTGGCAACCACACCTGCCCCAGGGCTGGTCCCCTCCCCACAGGGCCTCTGTGTGGGGATGGGAGCACCCATGGGAGGGACACCCACCATCTCTTCACATGGCCCGACCCCTAAGGCCTGCAGCCACATGCCACACACCCTTTCTATCGTTCAGTGGTCCAGCATCAAAGTTCTTCAGAGTGTGAGCCAGACATGTGCTCTCACATGGCATAGTACTGACCCTTGCACATGGTTAGACATCCCGTCATGGTTTGAATGTTGCTGTCCCTGCTCTAACTTATGTTGCCACTGAGTCCCACTGCAGTGGCACTAAGGGTATGGCCTCTGGGCAGTGACATCACTCAGGCTGGCCCTCGTGAACAGACTAGCACTCTCATAAAGGGCTTCACTGCCCCTCCACTTTCCTCCAAGTGAGGACACATCAAGACACTAGTGGCAAGCAGACAACGGGCCATACCAACGCCAGTGCGGGCACCTGGATCTTGTACATCCCAGCCTCCAGAATTGTAAGAAATACATTTCTGTTCTTTATAAATTACCCAGGATTTATAGTAGCACACATGAACTAAGAAGCCCCTGTTATGCCCCATCTCTTTCCTTATCTGTGAAATTAGGAGCAGCACTTAACTATCTCAGTGATTTACTGTGAGAAATAAAAGAAGTGCTTAGCATAATACTTAGCATATAGTATGTGCTCAATAAAGGTGGTTTTGCTATTATTCACAGCTGCTGCTCAAAAGATATCTGTCAACATTCCCTTTTCTATCATCTTTGACTACACCCTGACCCCCGCTGAGACAGAGCTGTCCACATGACACGCCGTCACCTAAGGAAGGGAATGAGACCCTGCAGGCTCTGTGGCCGCTGGCCAGGCTCCCCACATTAGCATCTGAGGACGTGGGCTGGTGGACTAAGTCCTAAAACCACACAGCTGCTGTAGCTGTGCTTGGCATTTTCCTTCCACCACACACAACTTCTGTAAGAGCCAGCCACACTCTGTGTATTGTTAAGAAGTAGGTTAGCATTTTCAATCGCCTCCTTCGAAGTTAGTTAAGATACACTTCTTAATTTAATTTCAGCCCACACAAATCTCTCCCTTCTCTCATCTCACAGCACACTTGGTTAGGACCACACAGTTCAGGATTTATTGTTCTCTCAGTATGTCCTAAAGGCGGTGTGACTGCAGAAAAATTGTAAAGTTGATTAGCATGTTATACTACAAATAGGCTTTTAAAATGTATGCGTGTGTACAAAACACTCCCATGCACTCTTCTTTCAAGCACAACAGATCCCTATATATTTGTATTTATCTTACATCACCAAAGTGCTGAGCACTACAGCAAACACAAAACAGACTGTGTCCATCACCCTCCATTCCCTGCATGCTAAGAGACATGTTCTGTGTTGAATGAACTGTGACACAGAATTCTTTTAGTCATCTTCACTAAACATTTGAGCCATGCACTGTGTAACAAATGAAAAGGGACTGAACTGGGTCACTGTCTTGTTTGTTTCCTTAAAAACAGACCAGTGATGCTCTCAGGATGGCACCGTTTTATCTGCCAACACTACAGAACAAACGGAAGAAACATGATGTGTCTTTCTAAACACAATGTTTTCCAAGCAAGTTCCTCCTCGTAGATTTAAAATGTGTCCCTGGTTTCAACAGGCCACAGATCTGGCCTCAGCTGTCCTTTTCAAGAACCACAATGGGCTCACAAGGCCCACTGGCCACCAGCAGGAACTGTTTAGGAGACACGCACAGGTCACCTTCAGTGTCTCTGAGCTGTGTGGCTGCAGAGGTGTTGGGAGAGCTCCGGGCACCTGCGGTTGGGCATCTATTGAGCATCCTGTTGGACCTGCCTTTCTGAGTTCAGCCTTGATGCACAAATGGGAAGTTCGAGCAACACAGGAGCAATAAGCCCTATGGTTCTACAGTACAGTAGAGTATCTACAGCCTACAATTTATTGGTGTAGTTTACATATATTGTATACATAAAGAGAGGAGTTCAAGGTTTGCAACAAAAAAATTGAAAAAGATAAATATTCAAGATGGATATGCTAATCACCATGATTTAATTATTCTGCATGAATTTGAAATTATTATATGATATTCCATGCACATGCACAGTTAAATACATTTTTAAAAGTTAACTAGAAGTAGCTATAAAATCCATGGTGTTAACTGCAATCCTGGTCAATAGCTTCACTTCCACAGAGGCAGACAACGGCCTTGCTGAAGAGGCTCTTGAGGGCTGACTCAGAGTCATGTGCCCGTCTGCACAAACCACTACCCTGGCAGCCCTCCCTTGCTATGGGGACACGGAGGGTGTCACTCCACATGCTTGACTTTTAGCAACAAGGAAACCCCAGTGTCTGTGACGTTCCTGTGCCCATGGTGACGGTTCATCACAGACCTCGAGCATTGGCAGGAATCATGGAAGGATTTAGGCAGGGCCTGAGGTCTCCACTGGAGCAAATGGCATCAGTATTAGCACTAAGAACAAAGGGACAGAAAGTTTCTTACTGCCCACTCCCAGGAAGTGCATCCCTTAATTAATCACTTGACATATCACCTTGGAGTAGGCAGCTCACCTCCTCAAACATCTGTCACATCCCCTCTGTCAGAGCAGATTCTCAAAAGTGTGGCCTCCAGGTGGGGAAAGCTGCAGGCACCTAGGGTGCAGGTGATGGGCAGGAGAACCTCTCTCAAGCATTTATGGCTAATAAAACACAAACCTCACTCCAGGCCCAAGCCTCACAAGCACTTCCCATGAAGTTTCTCATCCACTCTTGAGTTACCCCATGTGGCTTTATGACATGGAAACCAGTGAAGCAGCCCATTTCCAGTGTAAGGCCCACCTGTAGAACCGTGTCATGTGCATCCTCACGAGGACAACTCAAAGGCAGATGCTGGCCCACCACCTCTGTCCAGGGCTCGGGGCTGGGCCAGTCAAAAGCTTTCTGGAAGAAGGTAGGGGCCCTCTTACTCTTTTTTTTTTTTTTTTTTGAGACAGGGTCTCGCTTTGTAGTTCAGACTGGCCCTGAGCTCACTATGTAGCCCAGGCAAGCCTTGAACTCAGCAATCCTCCTATCTCTGCCTCTCAAGTGTTGGATTACAAGGCTTGAGCCACTGAGCCTGGCATTTGTGGTATGTGGTACTGATTGCTGGTGGGCGTGAGCCACCACACCCAGTATTGTTGTATGTGGTTACTGGGGATTGAACCAGGGACCTTGCATTTGTTAGGCAGGTTCTGGAACCACTGAGCTAAATCTCTGGCCCTACCTCTCTTACTCTTACGGCAAATGAAGTATGTGAACAGCCTGGCAACCAACAGTTACTAAAAAACAGATCCCGGGCTGGAGGATTAGCTCAGTGGTTCCAGCGCCTGCCTCACAAGCACGGGGTCCTGAGTTCAATCCTCGGTGACCACATACAATGCTGGGCATGGAGACTCACGCCCACCAGCAATCAATACCACATACCACAGTGCCGGGTGTGGTGGCTCACGCCCGTAATCCCAGCACTCAAGAGGCAGAGACAGGAGGAATGCTGAGTTCCAGGCTTGCCTGGGCTACATAGTGAGCTCAGGGCCAGCCTCAACTACAAAGCGAGACCCTGTCTCAAAAAAAAAAAAAAAAAAAAAGATTCCAAGCCTCCCATGACAGAGGCCAATAATGCTAAAAAGGAAGAAAAACAAAAACAAACACATAAATAAACGTGCTACAAAGTCACATGAACAACTCTCAGTTCAGACTTACATGGCAGGACCGAGGTGGCAGTTGAAGAGCCACGAACACCAATGTGGCTACTTAAAGGACAGTGGTCAATATGGTGCACCCACCATGCCTGCAAATGGCAGAGTAGTCCACATGGCCGTTTTTTTTAAAAAGTCCTCTGTAGTATGAGTAACATTTGAATCGTTTGAGTTTGAATTATGCCAAGGGTCTGCTTTAGGGGGAAAATTAGAAATTTAATAGTTCTATAACCTTTGGGTTCATTTTGAGAGACTACTGTTAAGTTTTTGTCCAGCTATGTCCACATCTTTCAGAAATAAGTTTTCCAGCACTACATGATGGCTCTGATTTGCCGCTACAGCCCCTTACAACCCCCGGCCTGCTGAATGGGAATGTGCTGTGCTCCAGGAGAAGCAGAGTCACAGCCCCCTCAGAGGATGCCATATCCACCCGCCCTCATCTCTCTGCCTTCTCCTAGCAAAGGATGGTTGGGATTTATTTCCTAGGACTTCCAGCCCTGCCCCTCTGCACCGCTGCCCCAACCCCCGCCGCTGTGGGTCCCTCTCAGCCATGGCTGCTGCTGGTGTCCTGGGGGACGCTAAGCACAGGGAATCCGCCACTCCCCTGGGTGGCTCCAGCAGGAGGAAGTGCAGCTCCTGCCGGGCTCATCCCGCACCCTCCTCTCCTTCCCTCTTCATCCCTCTCCCGCATGTCTGCCTCATATTCGCCCTTAGAGCTCTAGCTGAAGGCCTCCTTCCCTACGGAAGCTTTCCCTTTAGACTAAACCGCCCTGCAGCGCCATGGGTACTCCTCACAACACTGCCCTGGGGGCGTACCCTTGGTAAACACTCCCTAGGGCACCTTCCAGGGCTGCTGTGAGCACAGGGCGTATGCATGGCACAGAGCTACCCCCATGCCCAGGTGTGTTCCTGCCATGTGGCCCTCCTTCCTGGTTGTCCCTCTTAAGAGCAGGGCACAGCAGGAGGGCTACACCCTCAGCTCTGCCCTAAGAGAAGCCTTGGACTAGACTGGTGTGGGGACCCTTGGGCTGTGGTTCCAGCAATCTCTGGGAACTGGAAGGCCCCACAGAGTAAGAAAAGCCTCCCTCCCTAGTTGATCACCTGCAGTACACACAGCCGGAAGACTGAGCGTGATGATGAGACTTGTACACAGTGACACTTAGAACAAAGTATCAGGCAAGACATGATACCATGGCTGTATGTGAACTGAGGTATAGCAGGTGGCTGGGAAAGGGCTGTGGGGTCTGTGTAAACCTCTGCTTGAATCTCACAATTCCAGACAGGGCCAGAGGCTGGTCCTCCTCCAGGGGCACATCGGTGAGGAAAGGCCAGCAGACAACTGCCTTCCTCCCTGGCTCTTGTGAGGGGTGCTGCCCACCACCAGCACAGGCATGGCAGTGAGAAGGCCCAGCTGACCTGCCAGAAGCTTCGGAGTCTCCAGAGCAGCAGCTGCAGACACCACAAATGCCCTATTTCAAGCCTCAAAGCTCTTGGACTTTTGAGCACCTGGCTGGTGTGAGCAGCAAACCCCATGAGGATAGACCATCAACTCAACACCAGCTCCTTCTGCAGCACCTGCCATACAGTGGGTTTGCAGCTGAATGATATTCCAGAAGGTGAAAGAGCTCAGCTCCTTGGTGTTGAATCGTCACAAGTAGCACACGTTGAGCACAAGGCACAGAAACAAATTAGCCTCTTTCAAGCCATTTCTGGATTTATACAGTATGGGACAGGAATCAGTGTATAAAAATCTCTAAATCAAAACTGCTTCTTCTAGGAAGTACCCGTCTTACGGTAACAATTTCACCAGACAGGCTTCTACCTCAGTTCTCATTAATAGGATAAACACACAGTATTTGGTTGAATCCTCCAGTGGTGGGTCTGAGTGGCTACCGTGAAGGGTCCCCGGCAGAGGCAGTGCCAGCAAATTCTAGCCCATTTTCTTACACACACTTGCATATGCGCATGCACACGCGCGCGCACACACACACACACTCACCCCAGAAACAAAAACAACCAACTGAAGTGACCGTTTCAGCAGACATGCAACACATTTCAGTCTGCTTTCCAGTAACTAGGTCAGCAGCTAAGATTTTCTTCCTTGTCTTTTCCTTTCAAAGAAAACATTCCTAACCGAAATATGGAATTCATCTGCATTGTAATCCCAAGTGGGAGCAGACTCATTTCCTCTCCACGGTGGTTCGCTCCCTCCCACTCACTCTCCTTTCTCATGGACAATGAATGGAAACACTCCCTTGTAGGAATTTCAACCACCTCTTAGGGACAGATGCTTTGCAAAGCACAGACAAGTCACTTGTCACTGCAAGGCCACAGGCGGGTCGCACACTCAGCCAGTTGTCCAGCTCACACTCAACCCACAGGGCTTCCGCTGGTGTTAGTCAGCAGCTTTATCTTCGCTCTCCGACTGACACGCTCCCTGTCAGGAACACCTGAGGCCCTGGGCTCCCCGGTGCCCTGCGCATTTGCTGCAGGGTAAGAGTGCAACTTCCTGTGCGTGTGTTTCTCTGGAAGGACCTGGTATGGCCAGCCCTTCAACAAAATGTCACTGTCAGGAAATGAGATAGGCACTTGGGAAAGAACATGAGCATTTTTCAGCCACCAGGGTACTGTTTATGCATCAGTGCAAAGCAAATGGGCCCCTGTGGCTTGAAGGAGATTACTGGATACTTCTCACGCACCCACCCCAGCTCACATTTCCCCCACAGGGCCTCCCTTGCTCCCTGAGAGGAACTCGCTACGAGCTTTGCTCTTGTTGAAAGACTTGGCACGATGTGTGGAGATGGATCATGTGGGCCACCTGGATGTGCTGTGAAATAGTTTCTCGAATGGCCACAGCTCTTCCAAACACCTACAAAAACAAGTCTGAACCCCTCAATTCACTCCTCAGGAGACCTACTTTGCTCCAACAGAGGCAACTGACCAAGAGTTTCAGCGGAATCTAACACACTCACTGGAACCATCCAGATACTGACAAGAAGGAATAGATATGTGCACATTAGCAGGGGGAGTCAGTCCAGGAAGACTCATCCCTACTTATGGGCCTCCACGAAGCCATGATGCAGAAGATAACTGGAGAAGTTAAGCTTTGAGAAAGGTATCCAAGATTCAAAAACTTAAAACCCACATGCAAATTACTCTCATATACCTTGACGATATCACCTGTCCTGATGACTTCTAATGTCTATTACACCTTCAGTTACTAGGCCCAGAACAAATACACACTTCGAGAACTGCATGTGTGTGCATGACATTAAAAGTGACATTATGGGGGCCGGAGGATTAGCTTAGTGGTTCCAGCGCCTGCCTCGAAAGCTCAAGGTCCTGAGTTCGATCCCCGGAAACCAAATACAATGCTGGGCGTGGAGACTCACACCCACCAGTAATCAATACCACATACCACAGTGCCGGGCGTGGTGGCTCACGCCTGTCAACCCAGCACTCGGAAGGCAGAGACAGGAGAATTGCTGAGTTCGAAGCTTGCCTAGGCTACATAGTGAGCTCAGAGCCAGCCCGAACTACAAAGCAAGACCCTGTCTCAAAAAAAAAAAAAAAAAAAAAGTGACATTACAGAGTCCTTTCTCTGTATTCTTTGTTTTACCAGTTATGACCACTTTATACGCAATAGCACGGCTCAGCTTTCCAAGTAAAAAGTAACAGTTCAGTCCTTCAGCGTATTAATCATAAAGCTCCAAGTGTGGCAAGATACTTCTTCAAACCCACCACCCTCAGGGACTCCACTTAGAAAAACCAACAGAGGGGTGTGTGTCTGTGACAATATAAAGGGATTATCAGAGAGAGCTAATCTAGCACAGTATTTTAGGACGTAAACATTAGCCAAAGGAACCCATACTCAGCTGAGCCGTGTGAACTTGGACAAGTGATCTCCTCACGAGGGATGTGGGATGAGAGAACCTCTGCTTCCTAGCATGGATAGGTACTGTGCCCCACACGGAGAAAGCTTTCCATTAATGGTATCTTTTATTGCCCAATTCCTACTCGTCTCAACCTGAGAGCATGCTGGTGCTTAAGAGAGCGTAGCTTGGCAGAATCACATGTACTATGACCAGAATTGGCCTACTTTTTCCTTTGTCACTTAAAGGTCTTAGCCACCATATTCTGTATATTACAAGTTTCTCAATGACAAGTAGTTACACAGAGAAATGTCTACTTGTTTAGTTCTTTGCCTTTTGCTGTTTTCAAATGTCTATGGATTGATCTATATGGATCTGAGAAACTTCATCATGAGTTGCTGGGCTGAAGAGGCTTTTCTGTTTTTACTAGAAGTCAGTCCTCAGAACCTGTGGTTTGCAAACTGTTTCCAAGCAATGAACAGTATTTATCAAACAATTATGACAAGCAACTCAGTTCTGTACACGAAACATATAAAAGCCATATTGATTTAAAAAGAGGAGGCTAAAAAGCGTTCCCCTTCCAACTCTTACCGATCAGTAGGCCCTAAAATGCCCTTTGGAACTGAACACTGTGGGGCACGCTTAGAAAAACAGTATTTTAAATCTCTCTTCCAGCTTTGGTCTCATGGCCCACACTGGAAGAGGCTCAGCGGCAAGTGCAAGCTCATCTCCTCGCTTCATCAGCAACAACCAAGTCAAAGTCCCACCACCACGGCCTCTTGCTTTGTAAACACCTGGACTATTGCAAATGGCTCTAAACTGGGCAGATGTGCAGACCCCTATTTTCTAGCTTTATTAACTATACACTGAGTTACATCAACACCCCCCCCCATGCTGTAGAACCAGTGTTTACACAGCTGTGTCAATGAGTAGCACCAAGTATGATGTCATTATCAGCCTCTGGAGGAGCGGTCATCCACTGACAGCTCTCTGTACCTACCAGGCAATGAATGACATGTAAATCAAGGTTGGTCCGATCCAGCAAAAACACAAAATTTCCAAAGAGTTTTCAATAAAATGTCACCCTCACAGTGGAATAAATACTCTGCTTGATATTTGTGAATTACCAGCAGTTTCCACACATATTACCAGCAGGGACAAAAGCAGTAGAGAAAAATTCCAAGCAGGGGATCAGAATAACGAAGCAGCTGGGGAGAGTCATTACCGCAGAAAGCAGACACTAGGAAGCAGGCCCCGCCCTCCTCCTCCTCAGTTTAATTGCTGTGCAGCGGAAGCATGACATAGATTTTAAGTGTGGGAATCCAAGAGGTAGAGGGGGGACTTGTTCAGGGTGGTCTGAGGGAGACCAGCCAGGAGTGATGGGCTAGAGCCAACCAACAGAAAATCCCAACCAATGGGAGGAAACTATTTCCTCCTCAGAAAAGACCACGCCACGTCTCTAGGGAAGGGCTGGAAGACTCCCAGCCTGAGTCATTCGGAAACAGATTTTACAAAGTGCTGCAGGGTATCCCAGGGGAATGGTGTGGCCTTGATGCAGGAGAGGCTTCAGGACCAACTGGGTCTTTTCCAGCCCCAGCTCCCATGATTACCGGATCTTCTGCTTCTTCCACTTCATGGTGGCCAGCAGTAAGGAGCTGACTGCCACGATTCTCCAGTTGGAAAGAAGGGCCTAGACGTAATTATAACAAAGTCCTCCAAACTGTAACCCAGACTTCCATGCCAACAGCTCCACCTGGCCTCACTTGAGAGGCTGCAAGGGTGGCGGAAGTCTCATCTGTGGCTCTAGCACAGGCATCATTGGTCAGGCACCCAGCCATGCCCTCTTGCACTTGTACATCTCACCCGCTGAGGATGGGCTCTCTACGACATGTGCTAATCAGGTTTGCTCCTAGGAACCAGGAGTAATTAAATGTGCTCCCATGATGGGAACGCAGCAGATGGGCTTCATCTGAAGCTGTATCTGTTTAAATCAACGGGTGAAGCTGTAAGAATGAGCCTGAGGTGGCACTTGTTACCCCCACCCCCTGGTAGTTGTCAGAGCTTGGGAAGACATCACTGAGAGCGGGTAGAAAGCCAGGTGTTCCCCATCATTCCCTCTAACTTCTGAGATGGCATGAGTTCCACCCTGCAGGTCACTTGTGCCGAGATGAGGTGGTGCCTCTGCTGCTGTTCATCATGCACCAATGTGTTATGTTCTTGTTAACTACTCTTCTCTCTGCTTTCCAGAAAACTCCTGTCTAAGAATCTGAAGAAAAGCCTCCTAGAAAGTATTAAATTGTATTTTAAAGACCACATTTTTCTGTCTGGCTTCAGAGTTGTTGGCTGCCAGTGCTTTAGCTGGTGCACCCATTGACCTCTGTGGTATAACAAAGTGCTTAAGACAGCAATGATTTATTATTCCTTGTGATTCCCAGGATTAGCTGGGCAGCTCCTTGGCTGGTTTCACCTGGGCTTGCACATGCCCTGAGTTCACTGGTTCCACAATGCTGGGAGCCCCTTGGGGGCTCCATTCACAAGTCTGGCAGTGACTGCATCTGTGGGAAGGTTCCCCAACCTCTAGCAGACTGGACTGATCTCCTTACATGGAAGTCTCAGGCTATGTTTCAAGAGGGTGAAAATGGAAGCTTCCTCATCTCTTAAGGCTGAGGCTCTATAACTTATACCGTACTTCGGTCACATTTTGTGATGAAAATAAGTCACAAAGCCAACCCAGATACAAGGGGTAGGTAGGTAAGTAAGACCCCAGTTCTTGATCGGAAGAGCTTAAAGAAAACTTATAACCATTTTTTTTTTTTTTTTGGAGACAGGGTCTTGCTTTGTAGTTCAGGCTGGCCCTGAGCTCACTATGTAGCCCAGGCAAGCCCCGAACTCAGCAATCCTCCTGCCTCTGCCTCCCAAGTGCTGGGATTACAGGTGTGTGCCACCACGCCCGACACCTTATAACCATTTTTAATCAACCCCACAGAAGGTTCTCATCTGTGTCAGAGTGACAAGAATTCCAGGACATGGTTACAGTCCTGCTGAGACTAACAGAACCCAGTTACAGATGCTAAATTTCATACTTGGCCCTTGAAGGGCCCTGGCACACTTTAGAACACTGAAACCTCTCAACAGTCCTGCAGTAAAAAAATTAATTGTGTTTGGGCCAGAGATTTAGCTCAGTGGTTCCAGAGCCTGCCTCTTAAGTGCAAGGTCCTGAGTTCAATCCTGGTAACCACATACAATGCTGGGCGTGGTGACTCACGCCCACCAGCAATCAATACCACATACCACAGTGCTGGGCGTGGTGGCTCACGCCTGTAATCCCAGCACTTGGGAGGCAGAGACAGAAGGATTGCTGAGTTCCAGGCTTGCCTGGGCTACATAGTGAGCTCAGGGCCAGCCTGAACAACAAAGCGAGACCCTGTCTCAAAAAAAAAAAAAAAATCGTGTTTAATTATGTTTGATCAGAAACAAGTTATGGCCATAGAAGCAGAGGAAGACTTTTCAGTATACCTTCTTGGAAAGACTGGTTTAGCAAAGTTCAGCATAGTTTATCTTTTGTCTGATAAAATGTCCCTGGTTTCTGAGATACCTTCTAAAAGAGAGAAGTAACATACAGTGTGGCAAACCCCGGTCTGGGGTTATAAAACTGAACACCAGTCACCTGTCAGGTAACTACATATGAAAATGCTTCCAATCAAAATCATCTTGATAGACCTGGGAGAAAAGTTGTGTGCACAAAGGTGTTTTGTTTTGTCAGGTAACATATTTTAAGCACTGACAAAAGTCTTGACTTCTGCAGAATGAACCTTAAGAGATTTACTCTGAACTTCACAAGTTTAAAATTCAGTGACAATAGTAAAACCAAGAACAGCAGAAGCCAGCCAATTGTTTTTCCCCAATAAAGCACTAGAAACCACTCTACTTCTTGTTGGTCACCAGTGTTCAACTTTTTGCTCAAACAGAAAATGCTCTTCCATGCTCCTCTCCATTGACAAATTTCTATAGCCATGATATGGGAAAAATGATATTTCTCTGGTCACAAGACCGTGATGGTTCCAATAATGGGTGAAACTTCATATGGGAGGAGTCAGGTCAAATCAAGGATTTCAGTTGTTATGATGAGAGAGTTACAAGACAAGATCAGGTAAGAGCATCTTCTCAAATTCAGGGTGATGGCCTAGTGCACGTAGAAGCATGCCAATATGTAGTGAAGGCACACTAGATACTGGACGCTAAATACACGACTATAAAATATCCTATTTATTTGGGACTTACTCTTTTGGGGAGAGCAATTGACAAGGTGTACAGAAAAGGAACTATTTTCGTCTAGCTGCTGGAACAGTTTATTAGAAATGATATTCTTATTTTCACTCACTGAAGAATAGTGACTCACCCAAAGATACCTAACAATCACTGACAAGTTCACTAAACTGGACTCACAATAGCTCACATTTCTTTTTTGGTGTCAGAATTTTTCAGTTTTTGTTTGCTTGTTTTTGTTTTTTGCAGTGCTAGGAATCAAACCCCTGCACATTAGGCAAGCATTCTACTACTGAACTATCTTTCAGCCCTGGTGTCAAATATTTTTAAGTCTATCTTATGCTATGAAATCATCAGAGAAGCATATCCTGACAGCCTGATTGTGATTTCAAAAGAGAACAAAAGTGAGTCTACAAAGGAATGGGGAATTCCATGGGAAAAGAAAACATTCCATAAATGATAAAAGAGGATGTAGAGATTCCTAAGAGAGATGAAAATAAGAACATTGGTCAGCCTAAGAAATAAGGGGACTGCTTTGAGGAGTTTTATAGCAAAGCCTTTTGGAGTGCCTCTATGAAAACAGAGAAACACAAAATCTTATCTGCAGTTTGTTGTTATTACTGTTTTGACCTTTTGCAGTGCTGGGAATGGAACCCTGGGCCTCATGAACGCCAGCAAGCACTTCACCACCAAGCCTCATTTCCAGCCCTTGTACGCAGCCTTGAATTTAAGTAGTAAGAGCTCAGAGAGTTCACATTTGGTGAGAATGTGAATGACTTGCCTACCTGAAGGTTCCTAGAGAAGGGTTTGGGAGTCATATGCGGCCCCTGCTCATTAACTAAGCAATGGCACAGGACCTGGACACCATGCTGAGCTTTCTTCCTCATGACCAAAGTAACTCTTCCATCAGAAACAAACACAAAGACAACAAGGAAAGGGCTTTAGCTACATAGTGTAACTGAGGGAAAAGATGATGCCAACTTCTTACTCTGTACCCCTTCCCCCAAGTACTAAAAGATCCTAAGAGTAGGTTGCCCCTCAAGGATGGCTAAAGGCACCAACACTAATGCTCTGGGACAACTACTGCAGAGAGGAGAACGACTTAGGAAGAAATAAAATCAGTTCTCATACTATTAAATAAATATAGCTAAATACTTCCAGACAGAACACTTGGTGTTTGGTGGAGAAAAATACAGGGTACATGAGGATAAATATATTTTATGTATAACATAGACCACCTGCATAAAGTACATCAGTTCCCCCTTTCGTAAGTCATTCATGGGCCATAGCACATCACTAACCAGCTACTTAGTACAAAATGTTGGTGTCATTACCAAAAGGTGAAGCCACCGGGACTTAGAAAAAACAGAGTTCACTCATCATTCTACACCAAAATCACTACTACAATGGCAAGATGTTCGGTGCGGACTTGGATAGGAGCCAAAAGAAATGGTCTGGCCATAATGGTACATGTTTAACATGTGATGAGAAAGACAGTGAAAGGAGAGAGAAAAGGCCTTCAGAACATCACAAACTGACCTCTCCTGCCTTTCTAGTTGCTCCAAACCACTCCCTACTTGCTCCTGACCACACTTCCATGCCTCGTCACCTCCACCCACATTCACCTCTGTCTGTTGTCCGTTACCACAGCTGGTCATCTTCAAGCTCAATTCAAATGTCATAGCTCTGGAATCACACCCGCCCCAACTGGCAGAATTAATTGCTCCTTCCTCTGTTCCCAGTATGACTAGTTTCCCAACTTCTCCACCCCTTCTTGACTAGACCAGGACCTGTTAAGGACAGGGCATGGTCTTTTGCTTTGTTGGCCCAGTATCACACTTCACCACGAGATCTAAGTGACTCGATCTCAGTGCCTGTCTCCTGAAGAACCTATGCCCTCATCCCTCAAATGACAGAAATGGGATAGTCAACGGCCTATCAGGATGTTAACATCTGTCAACAAGGCTTTGGCATTACTACACAGACAGAAACAGGAAGAAAACAGCACAGAAGGCTTCTTTTTAAAGGTGCACGAACAGTAGTGAGTTCCACTTTCCTCCCTTCTCAGGAATTTCCCCATGTCATAAAGATGGCTCTGTTCAGACTTGGCTGGCCACAGATTTCCGACAGTTTTGTTTTCTTCCAGATCTGACTAGTTGGAAAAAGTACTATAAATTTCCTTGTGGGGCTCATATTGTAGGATGATTAGCACTAGCAAACATTAGCCCTGAAAGGAGGCCAGACAATCCAGTTGTTCTGTTTGATACTCTAATGGTTTGTCTGCATTTGTTATTGAGGCATATGTCACGTAAGAAACCTGCAGATAAGTCTTGGAGATGTTCCCTACAGTTTCCATCTGTTTTAGGGTCTATGGCATCTGCTTTGAGGAACCCAAACTAAGCAAAGTACAAAACGAAACTACCTTAATACATACAGGTCAAGGAAGGCAGGGATGCCCCAACTTTAGGAGTAGAAAATATCCCTTGCATTCCAAAACTCTGCCATGGTATATCATGCTGAAGACCCTTTCTGTGTCAACATCAGAGCAGTCCCCATAGCCTTAGGAAGTAAAGTGAGCTGTCTGAAATCTCTGGGAATTAGTGTGTTTTATGTGTTCTAAGACATATTGGATTTCAGGGGCTACTTCCAACCTTCACAGTATTAAATTTCCTTTTATTCTTTCTAGTACCATATTTCAAATAAGCCCTAAAAAAAAAATGACCCCCAGGAAGGTATACTTTGCTATCTTAAAGTCTTTGAATCCTCGGGAGACAAGTCACCGTATTTTCATTCTCAAAAACATTAATTTTATTCCCTCAAAGAATCTTATGAAAATATTTGTCTTTCTTTCCTGAGTTCCTTAGGAGGTAAGCGAAAAACTAGCTAATAAAGGATAATTCTAGAATTACCCAAAACAATACATATTGGAATATGGAAATAATTAAGACCCAGAGGAAAAACATCGAGCCCTCAGAGCAAAAGCTCTCTAAATAAAAAGTTCTGTCCAAGGACTCTTGCTTGATTAACACACATTAGACATTGTTCAGAGTGTATTTGGCTTTAAATGAAGTAGGTGGGAAAAAAAAAACACATCAAGTTTCTATAAGTAGTAAATTAATAAATGAGGATTCACTTCATACAAAGAACTCATTTCATGAAAACAGTGCTCCTTGTGAAATAACTTTGGTTTGTTTTACAGAAAATTGATTTATCACATGGTAAGGAATAACTCAGAAAAACATTCAGTCAACCCGGAAATGAAATCGGAACACACAAGGCAGGAGGGAAAGGGCTGAAGGTGGAGGAAGAGAAAGTTCATTTTAGGCCCTTTGTAATAGAAGTGCTAGGGAACATATGAAAAGATGCCCAAGCCCAGAAGAGGCTCGGTCTGGAGATGTCCTGGCAGCCAGAGGCAGTTGAAGCCATGGAGTGGGCGAGATGGGTCAGACAGAGTGAGAAGACAAGGGAGAGCAGGGGTCGAGGACGCCATGACACAATGAGGAAGGCAGACTGGAATCCCTACCAGGGGAGGAGAGGTGAGTAAACAGCCTGTCATAGGGTCAATGAACACTTTACTTGAGCTGGTCTCTATGTTTGCTCCTTCTGATGACAGGGTTATAACTGATCTGCCCCGGACAGGCTGAGGGGAACTAGAGGAACAGCACAGATGAAGTGAACATGAGGTCTGGGTGAGGAGGGACAGGCCTGCATGCCAGGTAGGACTGACTTTCCTGTGGCTGCAGCCACAACCAACAAGGCACACGAGAGCTTCCAGGCACAGTCTCTGACACGTCCACCTGAGCTCCCCCAACTTGGGAGTAAAATTTTGTATGTAATTAATAGTCACTGAGCAGATAATACATGTAAGTTATGCATTCCATTCAATCCTTCTAGACAAGGTCATAAATGTCACAATTATCACTCTACCCGAATAGGAGAACATGAACAAACAATTCACAAAAGGGAAACTGCAAAGAGCTATTCAGCTTATAAAAAACATTCAACCAGCACTCGGGAGGCAGGGACAGGAGGATTGCTGAGTTCGCGGCGGCTTGCCTGGGCACCATAGTGTGCTCAGGGCCAGCCTGAACTACAAAGTGAGACCCTGTCTCCAAAAAAGCAAAAAAAAAAAAAAAAAAAAAAACATTCAATTTTATTAATAAAACCCTAAAAGTTCCTGAGATAGTTTAAGGAGGGAGGCCACAAGGCAGAAGGGATCAGAAGGAAAAGAGGAATTAACAGTGGTCCTCTGCATTCTCCGCTGCCCCCAGCTCCTCGCCACCTACAACCCAACAGCGGTCTGCACACAATGCGCGGTGGGCCAAATGCAGATACTGCCTATTTCTGTAAATAAAGATTGATTTGTTGATTGGAAGGATTCAGAATAGTAAAAAGTGACATGTCAGAAAAATGTACAAAAAGGGTTAGTTTTAGAAACAGCCATCAGATTAATGGCGGTGACCCCTAAACAATGGATTCTCTTCCCTGAGTGCTTCTACATTTCGATATGGACACAGATGTTTCTGCTAACTGAGGCGGGGGTCACATACTGTGCTCTCTCTGGCGATTCTAGTCCAGCCACAACAGTAAGTGTGTGAGAGCGGCTACTTGGCTTCAGTCTGCCAATTAACTACTGAGCAGCACTGGGGAAGACTAGAGGGCAGATGAAAAACCATCTTCCCTTTGAGTTGTGCACATGCGTTAAGTACACAGACAAACAACAGAATATCACAGCAACCAAGGAAAGAGGTTTGCCACAGGGACTTTCTCTGTAGCCCCCTCTCACCAACACGCTCATCAGTTTCCAGATGAATAGACTTACATGTATCTGATGGAGGGGATAAACTGGCGACCTTGATCTTGTGTAATGATGAAGATTCAACAAAAGTACTTGACCACCATTCTATCGGCGTTGCTCCAACCCACAGTCACTTTGTGATGTCAGGAAGAAAACAGATCAGACTCTGGGTCAGGAGTGCAGTGTGAAAATAAGTGAGGAAAGAAATGTGAAACAGGGAGCCAGCTCTTTCTCAGGAGTCACTCAGGCCTCTCACATGGATGAAGGCAATGACCTGAGCTGGATGATTCACCATGTGCAGAGAACAATTTGCATTATGATTGGATCCATTTCCAAGAGCCTCAGAGCTTGGGAAGCAGCCTTGAGAGCTCTTGCACAGACTGCTCTGGGATGGTACTGGAAGGAGCAGAGTGACCCAAGCGGACCGTCAGGTGGCCTAGCACCCTTGCCCTGGGAGGCATGGTGAGCAGCAAGCCCGTGACTATAGAATGCAGTGCTGGCAGTGTCTGAAAGGGCAGGACCACTGTATGCCTACTGGTTCTACCCTGCCATGTGAACACAAGGAGGGAAAGGTTACAAAACATTGTGGTGACTTCTCTAACCCAAAAGGGAACGCAGATTAAATCAATAATTCAGGGGCCAGAGGGTTAGCTCAGTGGTTCTGGCGCCTGCCTCGCAAGCGCAAGGTCCTGAGTTCGATCTCCAGTAACCACATATAATGCTGGGCGTGGAGACACGCCCACCAACAATCAACACCGCATACCACAATGCCGGGCGTGGTGGCTCACGCCTGTCATCCCAGCACTCAAGAGGCAGAGACAGGAGGATTGCTGAGTTCGCGGCAGTTTGCCTGGGCACCATAGTGAGCTCAGGGCCAGCCTGAACTACAAAGCAAGACCCTGTCTCCAAAAGAAAAAAAAAAAAATCAATAATTCAGGAGAAGGCCATTTCAGTCAGGGTGTCATGACAAAGTTTCAAAGAGCAGATGAGGCACGTATTTATGAAGCAGGGTCTAGGAACCTCAAACAAATTCTATTGCCCTCTTTAGTGGCAAGTAGGGATTGCTCTAGTTTGACATAGAAATTTTTTTAAATAATACTACATGTTTATAACTATTCTTTACAATGGTAACACGTTTCATACAAAAGCTTATGTACATTTTATAATGATGCTGAGAGGATAGCTCTGCACCCTCCAGTGTATATCCGGCTGACTTCGGCTGTTCCTTTCAAGGAGCAGTTCAAAAAGCAAATCATTAAACAGCTCTCTAGCTGAGGATCATGGGAATTTCTCCACATAGATGGAGTCATAACAAGTACCCCTTGGAAGTAAATTGCTTTGCTGGAGGTGTACAACCACCCTTCTTCACAGACTTCAGCATCTGAGCACAACACAACTACACCTTCATGGACAGGAGATCGAGGGCAGCCCTGTGGACAGATCCCGTCAGAGGGATTAGAGTTCTCTGGGCAACAGGCCGTCAGAGGAAGGACAGGAGGTGGGCGCCCATCACAGCACCAAGAACAACAACTTTCATGAGGGTGAACATCCCCTAAGTCCCCTGGCTCCGTCTCCTCTCCCCAGCGTAGGTGATCGGTCCTCTTCTCACAAGAGCGAGGACTACCGGTGAGAGTTCTCTCATACCCGCTCCCACCCTCCACGTGCCCAGCCCCTCCTCGGAGCCGGCCTGAGACCGTGCTTCCTCAGTAACCTGCAGCCCTGCCCGCGTCCCGTCCCAGACCTTCCTCCCAGCCCCCTCAGAGGCATCTTCCTCTCTCTGCTCCTGGCCTCAGTTCACTCTGCACTTGGTTCCAACTGATACTCTTACTGTCATTCCAGCTCCATAAAGACATCCCCATAACCTTTACCCAGGAAGCCTAATGTTCAATTTCATTTTTCTGCCTAAAGGGATCTTCATGGCTTTCCAAATTATAAGTAGTCATACTCTGAAAACTTCATTACACACTAGAAGCTAAACTTAAGCAGCTTCCCATAGAAAGAGAATGTTTTTATGGTCTTGAAACCCCAAGATTCTACTAGAGCTATGATTTCTTATCAGATGAAAGATAGGCTGCCAACATGAGGGTAACAATAACTACATGTGCTTTAATTTCTTAATGCATTTAATGATTCTGACTTGCTTTTGTCAAATCTGGAAAATCACTCATTTCCTACCCAGAGATCATAAATCTAGTCCAATTTACCCTCCGTAGAGACAGAACCGTTATGCCCTCTCTACTTGTTTCCTCACTAATAACTGCTTCCAAGTTGATGGTGTACATGAAGTCTACACTGTGACACTGAAAGTTAAAAACATTAACATAACTGTCAAAGGAAAAGCTGTGTTTCTTTAGCTAAAGATCCTCCATGAAATCTGAGAGTGGTCCTTATTTAATTCGCACATATTAATTCCTGAACACAGCTGGGAACACTGGCAGGTAGACGCACATCTGCTCGGTCAGCAGAGAGGATGGCTAGGCGCTCACCGTGGCATCATCTGAAGGAGGGCAGGAGTGCACTGCAGATCGAGTACCACTTAAAACAGAGGAATCATAACAAAGAAAGTGCCTGGTGTTCACTGGCATCACTACACAGAACAGAAATAGAGAACAGGTAGCCTCAGCACCACCACCTCAGAGGACAGGAACCTGGACCAAAAAGATGCTGAATTAAACACCTACTGCCACTCAGTGGCATTTAAGGCTCCCTCAGGATGTGCCTGTGAAATAACAAGCTGACCTTACGTGCACTATCCCTGCATGCTTCATTCCTGCACTGGTGACAACCGAGCATCTAGCCACTGACCATGCCCTTGGCAGTATGTTTCTGTATTGCCAGAATCACTGTATGAACAGGGTGCTCATTGCCTTCAGGAACTTAAGGAATTTTCTCCTACATAATAGCTCTTCAACTGATCTCCTGGGCTATGGCAAAATGTGGCCTGCTGCACGGTCTTGCATTAAGTGCCACAGTCAAAAATCACCAGGGAAGCAGATGTCAGCCCACAAGAGTTCAGAGCACGTCCTGCAGGAAATCTACGGTGTGGAAAGCTAAGAACACTCCATCCTCTGTTTTTACAGGGTGCTGAGGCAATGCAGACAGCAAAGCCGGGCCACACTGTGTCATCTAAGGTCTAGTGGATGCATCTTTTTGGTGCTTTTGCTTTGCAATTTTGATTTTTTTCAAAGTAGTGCTGGAGAATGAAGCCGAGGCCTTTGCCGTGAGCTATATGCCCAGATCTTAATTTTTTTTTTTCTTTCTTTTTGGAGACAAGATACTGAGAGTTGCCCAGGTGAGGCCTGAATTTGCCATCCTACTGCCTCAGCCTCTCACAGCATTGGGACTAGAGGTATGTCCCACTATGCTCAACTCCAGCTCCAATTTTGAATATTTTTTAAAAAATCCGTCCAACTTAGTAATTGACAGACTGTGAACAGATTCCCTAAAAGAAGAAAAACTCACTTTAACAATCTTCAAAACCTACTGTAGAAAATAATATCTTACCTAATAAATTAGAAACTCCACTTTTTTTGAAGGACCTCCTAGAGAAGCTCTATCCAATGGAAGTATCATTGTGAGTCTCATATATTAATTTAAAATTTTAGTAGCCAACACTTAAAAAGTAAAAACAAAGCCAGGGATACTGGCATACACTTACAGTCTATCTACTGAGAAGGCTGAGGCAGGAAGATCAACATTTGAGCTCAGCCTGGGTAATTTCTTGCAATATAAAATTCTAAAAGGGTTGAGGATATATCCTATGGTAGAGCAGTGGCCTAGAATAAGGAAGACCATGGTTCAAACTCAAAACCAAAGAAAGGGCAAAAATTTTAGTATATCTTATCTAACTCAAAATATCAGAAATAAAATAATTTTTGACATATAATCCATATAAATTATGTAGACATTTACATTTTTTTTTCTGACACAACATTTTAAGACCAATGGTGTACACGGCATTTGCAGCAATCTTAATCCAGGCACAACATTTTCACTGGAAGTAATTCATCTGGCTTCACCACTGTACAACTTCCAGTTGAAAAAGTACATTGGCATGACCACATTGTTCCAAATATACCTGTAAGTTTACCAGAAAGTAAATTGTCAGTTTTACATATTTAATAAAATACAAATTCAGTGCATCAACAGCCCTCAGCATCTTCCCAGAGCTACACAGTGGCAATAGAGACAAAGCATCTCACTGCTCACCTGGTCAGAGCAGGCAAGGACCCCTGTGCGAGAGACCTATCCCTTCACTCGGGAGGAAAAACCCACCGACTCCCAAGGGACAAAACCCCAAGCAGGGCTGCTTGGTCTACTTAGATTATCTTTGTTGGTTCAAATGACCATAACTTGATTAAGAAACAGTTCCAAGAGGTACAGCTGGGAACATGGACATGTTTGTCTTATCCTCAACTTCCTTTCTGGTTCCCTGATGAATCAGAGTGTTGACTGAACAAGTCACTAGGTGTTAGGTTCCCATTCCCCACTTTACATACAGTCTTTTCCTGTCTCTCTTAGTAACCTATGAGTCTATGGCCACACCTCCCTGAATGTGCCCGATCTTGTCTTAGTAACCTGTGAGCCTGTCAGTGACACACTCAAGGTAACACCCCTAATTATAAAGGGTGGAGCTAGGACTCAAGCCCAGAGAGTCTAGAGATGAAAAGTCTGCTAACACAAAAATTCACGCTTTCCAAAGCCTTCCCACAGTCTCAGAACAGGCAGGCAGGAAAAACAGAGCTGATACAGCCTTGGCCTTTGCCAATCAGACCAGAGTAAAAGGTTTGCCCAGAGGGGGACCTAGAACCTCCCAGGGTAGCTCCTCAGGCTTCACTGGTGACCCCTGCATGATGCTAGTATCAGACCAGGCAGAGGTACTAGTCTACTGTCTCCCTGTATACCCACCCCTTTGCCTTGCTCAAGCTTCTAAACCACTTGAGAAGGAAGAGAGTCTCTAAGTGAAGAGATGGAGTTTCACAGGATACAGAAACTTGCCTCAAGTCACAGAGCCAACTAGCATCTTATCTGGGACCCCAGCACACCTGCGTCTAACAGAGGGGCCACCTGCTCAGGACTAGCCTGTTGTCAACGTTCTCTTCAAAATGCAGTCACTAACTACACTTAAGAAAACCTTTACCATAAGGACACCAGGTATATAACTGTTTGTTTGTTTGTAGGATTTAGAATTGAACCAATTGAGACAGAATCTTGCTAGGTCACTCAGCCTGAGGTCACACTTGTAATCCTCCTGCCACAGCCTACCAGAATGTAGAGTACTATTTCATACAAAAACACTTCAGCAAAGTTTTTCAGTGGAGATTCATACTCCCCTCATGGCACAGATACATGTCTACAGAGTCTTCACTCGTGGACTGATATTAGAAAATGCCTACCCCATGTTGCCTGCCTGGTCAAGGGGCGCCTAAAAGTCTGGGTGTGCACAATAGCTGGCAGAGTGTGGCTATTAGTCAAATTTAAGCAGGTCTCAGAACACTATTTTCTGAAATAGCACATGTGGTGCTCCAGGGGTGCAATTGGTTAGCACATGGCACTTAAACAGAAATATCACATGCAATAAAATGCATTTTTAAAAAAATACAGAAATGTATCTTTTCTTAATAATCTTTGTTACTAGAAAGTCAGCTTCTCCCACCAATTAAATAAATATGGAGCAGATATTTCAATGTAATCAGTTTAATAAAGTACCATAGATTAGGCTGCTCAGGTAAGGACCTTCCTACCCATGAGAAGGAGTTCTGCTCAGCAATTTCATAGTTCATAAGTGTTTACAGTTCCAACTTTTAAAAAAAAAATTCAGTTCTAACCTAAACAGCACCAGTTGATAGAACTTAATAGTACTTGGGAGGTCAGTAACTAAAAATGTAGCATTTTGTTATATTTGTAAGCAAACCTTCCTTCTCTCTAAATCTGTAACCCCGGAAAGATTACCTTCCTACATTGTACTGTGCAGAAACGCTCTGTCTGCCTTCCTGGTACATGAGATCTTCCCCAGCAAGTAGTTCATTGGTCCAGAACTCATACCACACCCTGGCTCCTCAGTCTGAGCTCATCCTTTTGAGAAGTGGAGCTGGATCCCAGTCTTTAGGGACAGTTACAGTACTTAACTGCCCACTGCCTGACTGGCTTGAATACATACTGTAAGCCATTACTCAACCCTGTTGCTAATATTTTTCTGTAAATGACCTTTACAAATTAAAATCTAATCAGTCATCATAAATCACCTAGTAGTTAACTGTTTCCAACTCTTATTTTGGCAGTCTTTCTGCATGGGCTATCATCATGTAATAAAACTGGGTAACTTGAATTGGCCATTTCTATTTCCTCTAAGAGAAATGATAACAAATGGTGAAGTGGCCCATGGAGAACCTCAAAAGGAAAGATAACTTCAAGTCTGCTGTGTCCATTACACAGGGCTTTAAAACTTGTTCATGAATGTGGACAGAAAAAAGAATTGAGGTACAGGGGCAACACCATTAACTCCAACACCATAAACAAAGCTCCACTGAATCCTTAGCACTGATGCATGCTCATCCAAGAAGTGTTTCCAGCTTAAAACACAAGTGCCTACCACACAGCTTCCAATAGTTTGAAATGCTGTGCCTTTTTCAAGAAGTTGAGACCCACCTAGGTATCTCCAAACAGTCCCAATAATAAGGACATCTGATTTCATTTACCTAACTCTATTTCTAACTCTATTTCTAACTCTATTTCTAGTTAGGTCACTGAACAAATTCAGAAAACACTAGAGAAGCAAACTAAACAACTTTAAAAAAAAAACTATCATGCAATTTTATGTCTCACTAAAATGTTTCTTCAAATAGTGGTCCCCAGGCCAATAGTTCAATTTGCATTAGAACATAGCCACTTCTTCCCAAAAATACTGATATGAGGTCCAAACTGCTGATAAACAGAGACACAGAGAAAGACACACACACACCATGGAATGTAGAGCCCCTGATACACCTTAATTACATCTTTTCCTTTCTCCTCATAAAAGGATCGACTTAGAAATATTTGTCCATGGGCCGGAGATTTAGCTCAGTGGTTCCAGAGCCTGCCTTGCAAGCGCAATGGTCCTGAGTTCGATCCCAGTAACTAACAGACAATGCTGGGCATGGTGACTCACGCCCACCAGCAATCAATACCACATACCACAGTGCCGGGCATAGTGGCTCGCGCCTGTAATCCCACTATTCAGGAGGCAGAGACAGGAGGATTGCTGAGTTCCAGGCTTGCCTGGGCTACATAGTGAGCTCAGGGCCAGCCTGGACTACAAAGCGATACCCTGTCTCAAAAAAAAAAAAAAAAATTTGTCCATGACAGCATTTTATGAACAACCATAAAAAACTTGATCCAGGATAAATTAAGGAATTAAGTATGAAATTATGAACAGAGAAACTATTCCAGCAGCACTTTTTATATTTTTAAGTTACTCTGTTAACTTATTTTAAAGCTGACAAAGATATCAAACACTGAAGGAATAGGAAAATGCCCACTATGATTGCAACAGTAAAATGTAGAAAAGGGCTGGGGATTTAGCTCAAAGGATCTAAGTTTGATCCCCGGGACAGGGGAAAAAAAGTGAAAAATTTAGGAACCTGACATTCCTCAATGCCTAACTCTATAAAAGATATCATCTGGCAGGTACCATTAACTATTTCTTTGTAGATATGTAAAAGTAACTTCTTCATTTGAAAATAATTAGGCTAGTCATGCTATTTAGAATTATAACATTGTATATGGGTAAATACACAGAAATAAAGAGCTCAAGAAATATTAAAATACCATTAGAGGGCCTGAGATTTAGCTCAGTGGTTCCAGCACTTGCCTCGCAAGCCCAAGGTCCTGAGTTCAATCCCGGTAACCACATACAATGCTGGGCGTGGTGACTCATGCCCACCAGCAATCAATACCATAGTGCCAGGCATGGTGGCTCATGCCTGTAATCCCAGCACTCAGGAGGCAGAGACAGGAGAATTGCTGAGTTCCTGCTCGCCTGAACTACAAAGCCAGACCCTGTCTAAAACAAAAAAACCTGAAAGACTGAACTCATGAAGTCCTTTGTTTCAACAGCCCAGGGAAGCTTTTTTTTTTTCTTTCAGTGGTTATCTATAAGTTAATATCTACCTAAATTCTAAGCACTATCTCCACCTTAATGATGAAGAAGCAGGTAGAGATATTTAAAGGACTTCCTGAGAGCTACATGACTCACAAAAATAATGTTGAGATTTAAATCCATACACATTATCATAGTTGACTCTAACAACTATAAATGCAGGGAAGAGAATTTCAACCTCATTTCAAATGTGAGGAAAAGAGACACTATAAGGAGTACAGGCTGACTGTCTTACTGCTGATTACCAATGGTCAAGAAAGGAACCCAGGGCATCCAACTCCGAGAACAAATGCTGCTTCCATATTTGCTAGGTTTGGGGTCAGAGTCTACAAATCAGTATAGACTCCATGTGGAGTGTGTGGTACTTTTCATCACAGAGACGATACCTTGGGATCCTCCCGTGGGTGGCAGCAACTAAAGTACATTAAGCGTAGCCCAGACCCAGCCCTCAGCACGCTGCATATCTTTTCCTTTCACAGTTGTTAAATGCACAGGTTTGTGTAATGCTTGTCTTCATCGCTTCTCATTTTTTCACCTTCATTTTTGTGTATCAGCCTGCTTGTTCATTTAAATTTTTACTACCCAACAAATGCAGACATGGTCCATCCCAGCAAGGATTCTAAATACAATGGAAACCACTGTGCTTTTGCACACTAAGGAGTTAAAAAGTTTATACTATCCATTCATCTCCATTTGGGTTATATCCCCCCCTTCCACTTCCGCAGACTAAGCAGAGAAACAATAGCTGCCTTTTGTGCCCGAGTGTGGTGCCCACGTGACGGGCACCAGCACTTACTGAACTGAACTGTAGAAAACAGGAAAGGGTTCTAAGACCCCTCTCTCGGTCACAAATTTCTCAAACCAGAAAAGCCCAGTTGGGATCATTTCATGTTACTCTGTAAAACTAGAACCAAGGAGTGAAAAATTACAAAGATAAAATTCAGTCTAATTTTCCTTAAAGCTCTGTACTAAACTGAGTCGTCCCACCATGGTCCGGATCCCTCTGAGGCGGGCTGAGTGGCAGCTGATCCTGGCCACAGAAGGGCAAAGTCTCAGTAGTTACCCTGCAGTGGAAGAGCCCTTCCCTGAAACCTGAGGCAGCTCACTGCATCCATCCAGGGCCCTTTCCAACTGTTTTTCTCATCTGAACTACACTATGAGTAGAAAGTGGCCGGGGCGTGGTTGGGACAGACATCATTTCTTATTCTCAATTTTCCACCCAGGAAATTGAGCAACTTAAACCGAATCATACGATTAGTAAGTCTGAGAAGTTGGACCTTACTGTAGGATCTCTGACTCCCAAGGCATTTCCAGTTAGGTAATTTACACAACAAAACATGATGCTTTTGACCATTATACCTCTGATCATGCACAGAGGAGAGTATGGACCCCAAAGACACGAAGTAAGGAGATTAGCGAAGGACAAAACCTCCCAAGAGTTCCACTATTCTCATAAGCCACCCTTTCTCCTCACGAAGAAGGGTTCATTACAGTTTCAGTGGGAACATTCTCTAAGGCTCTGTTTACATGAGTCAACTGAAGGAATAATTATCTAAATTCTACTTTACTGTGCTTGGTTGGTACAACAAATGCTTAAGGAAGTGTGCCCACATTTTAAGGGCAGTCAGCAGCAACATAATAAACACAAGGAGTGGTGCCCAATTTCTACATCCAAAGGCTGAATTGTGACTCAATGGTCAAGCTGTTAGTTATTAAAGAAAAACGGTTACTGGGACATATTCTCAACTGTCCAGTACAGTCTCACATTTGTCTGACAACCGGAGTTTAACAGAAAAGGGTCAGTCATTGAAGGGTTGCTGAAACCTGTAAGCTTTTCAAGGAAAGACACGAAAGTATCCAATTTCATGAACCTGTCTACCCAGCACAGAAAGTGGCAGGCTGCCAAGGGCTGGCCTGTGTTCACTCATGTGAAATACTGGGAACCTGAACCCCTACACAGCCTGCCCTGCCACTCAGCCTCAAGGCTGAATGACTCGATTTCTGCTTTCCAAAGACTTCAGGAACTGCAAGTCACTTGCTGCGAAGCATGAAAACTTCCTTTTACTCTTCAAGATGGAAAAACTCCTTGATTCGAACATTATCACATCGACACAGGCCTATTACTGAGCAAGCTTTAAATACAGCATTTGGCACAACAGGCCTACCAGGGTGCCAGCCACAAATCAGATGGAATTATACTGCATTTTAACATGCCATGTCGGCACATCAAAACATTGCTAGTGTTATTTACACAGAGCTGGACTTTCCCAATATTTAGCTATAAATTTTACTAAAAGTTTATATCTAAATGTTTCCCAATATTTAGCTATAAATTCACAGAACTACAAGTTCCTTGAGAAAAAAAAATAATTCTAGCTTACGCCTCTCTGTATCTCTTGCACATGACACAACAAAAACAGAGTTCACAAATGTTTACTGAATAAACAAAGGAATTTTCTTGACACAATTGTCCAGTCGGTGAGAGAAGGCAAGCTGCAGAAAAGACAGAAATACTGGATTAACAGAAGTGGAGAAAATCACAAAGCAGTGATGACAGTAGGAATTCCAGGATGGGAAGCAAGACGGGAGGCAGACATGAATCAGCAGCCAAGGAGCCCAAGGCGAAGGGGAACTGAGGGCTGTGTTTTCAGACTGGCCTCTGTGCACTCCTGCCTATGACGGTCTTACAGAGGCTGGAGGGGGGAGGGGAAAGCATGTGTAATTAAAGAGCTCCTTAAATAATCTGACATGCCTCCAGATGACAATAACTTAACATTCCTGTCTTTTCTTCTAATTCTGAATGTAAACATTTGCTCATTTTGCAAGATGGAAACTACTGTGAATATTGTTGCTAATCAACATCAAAGATCCCAACTACTTACTCAACAACAGGTGACTGGACATGGACAGACTGAGGTTGCCGCAGGTAGGCAGATGTATGTGGCACACTCGGGGAGTGGACCATGGCAGCCAGCGAGCACAGTGAGTACCATGGACTGTAAGTGCTGACAAGGTCTCTCTCGCTCATATTTCTGAGTAGTCCACACTTAGATGTAAACCTTTAGTAACAGACTAATGTTTCTGAAAAATATGCCAAGATTAAAACTAGAAACAAAGAACATTTACCCATTAAAAAGCTTTCTAAATAAGGTACACTTAAGGACACAAACAGCCCAATGCCATTCTATTCAGCAAGCAGACCCTCCTCCCAGGCTGAGAATCAATTCTAAACCCCAATTATAAAGTCCACGGATGAGACTATTCAATCCACGCAATGCTTCCTGAGGACACTAATGTATCTCCAAATTTCTGACCATCCAGCTGTTTGTGCCACCAGCACACCTGCATGTGGAAGTCTGTCGCCTTTTCACAGTAAAGCTCACTGAAGGTGCTTCAAAGACATCAAAGACAAGTCACCTTATCATTTGAGAAATGCCTCTCCTTTATTCTCCTGAAAACAAGAGGAAGAAACAAAGAAACCAAGAGAGCTACTAGTGAAACACAGAGTTCCTGTTTCAATCACTGACTCCCCTACCTGTTTACATTTTTCATTATCTTACATATGCACTCAACAATCACTTGCCTATTACTGTTCCCCTTGAGTCAAAAAATACACATGGGCACATACTCTCTGCCAGGCATAAAGAGGACAGAGACAAACCAGGCATTGTGAGGGGCAGGAGATACAGCTCAGTGGTACAGCACCTGCTTGGCAAGCAAGAAGCCCTGAGTTTGATTCCCAGCACCAAATAAAAAGTAAAGCAAACAAGGCATTGTGAGATCTTCCCACAAATGGATTCTGCTCGAGGCATCAGGCTCAGTGACCCTTTTCCTCCTGGGCTTCCTGAACCTCCCTCTTACAACCTGTCCCCCATGGAGGTTTGGTGGCTATCATACAACACAGCACACAGGGGTCACAGCTCTTTCATGAGAATCTGTTTCTCAAGTGTTACAATCTTTTAATTCTTTAACAATCTGGCATCAGGCGAGCAAGTGAGGCAGAGCCAAAGAGGATCTCCAGCTTCATGGTCCAGAGCCAGAAGCCCCATGCTCTCTGTCAGGACAGCTTCTGAATGAGGCAGGGGAAATACAGTCACCTCCAGTACTAACTGGATGAGAACACCAGGAATAAGTTTTAACCTTTTCAGGACAAACGGTCAAAAAATGTATTTTTTTTTTTTTTTTTTGAGACAGGGTCTCGCTTTGTAGTTCAGCCTGGCTCTGAGCTCACTATGGAGCCCAGGCAAGCCTCGAACTCAGCAATCCTCCTGTCTCTGCCTCCCAAGTGCTGGGATTACAGGCATGAGCCACCACACCCAGCACTGTGGTATGTGGTATTGATTGCTGGTGGGCGTGAGTCTCCACGCCCAGCATTGTATGTGGTTACCGGGGATCAAACTCAGGACCTTGCGCTTGTGAGGCAGGTGCCGGAACCACTGAGCTAATCCTCCGGGCCCCCAAGAAATGTATTTTTAAGGAACCTGTATGGTACAGTGGCCCAGCACCTGTCTGGAAGCTAAAGGGCCTGAGTTTGATCCCTGACTAAAAAAAAAAAATCTGTTATGATAATAAAGCAAAAAGAAACTTTTTAACAAAACATTTTATACAGCTTATGAGAGTGCTTTCACTCAATAATCATCAGCAGATTTTATCAATAAAAATAAACCTTGGGGGAACTTGCGGCGGACGGACCGGAACCAGCAGCTCCAGGCCCGCCGTGCCATGTCTCCAGCGGACTGGGGAACTTGCGGCGGGCGGACCGGACCCAGCAGCTCCGGGCCTGCCGTGCCGTGTTTCCAGCGGACTGGGGAACGAGCAGCGGGCGGACCAGACCCAGCAGCTCCGAGCCCACCGTGCCTTGCTTCCAGCGGACTGAGTGAGCAGCACGCGGACCTGGCTGCAGGGTGCAGTCCATTTCCAGTGGACTGAAGGCCGCCCAGCAGCACACTGTATCCCGGAGCTGTGCAGTGAGGAGTCAGACATAGAGGTAACTCATAAGCTCAAAGTATCCAGTATAGAATCTAACAAACCTTTTTTGTCTTATTTACTGTGTTTAATACTGATATTGGC